>RJWM01020645.1:0-36797 GCA_004363535.1 Dasyprocta punctata | reverse complement strand
ATGGTTTTCTGACAGCATTTTCTCCCTATTGCCAAGGGGCTTTTGCTTACTGTTTTTCTTTCCAATCAAACACTGCAGTTACAGAAACTGCCCTTGGAAATAAATATAACTCACACCTCCACCCCTCCCAAGAAAGTGTGAAGACATGTAGCAGAGGCGTGATACTATACACCTTCATTTGATTTGTGCAGGGCAGACAGAGCTTCCAAAGCAGAGAACATGAAAAAAAGAAAATTCTAGAGTTTTCTGAAAGAGACCTTAGTTTCCTTTATCCCTATAATGTCACCTGAAAGGGAAAAAGAGTTTTGAAGACACAGATCTCTTAACTGAGACCCCAAGTATCTAAAAACAATATAATTGTCAAAAAAGAAAAAAGAAAAGAAAGATGAATGAAGAGAGAAAGAAAGAAAGAAAGAAAGAAAGAAAGAAAGAAAGAAAAGAAAGAAAGAAGGGGGGGGGGTGGAATGACAGCCAGACTTTTGCCTCCTCAAGGTTCTGTAAAGAAAATTTTAAAACTTATAACCCGACAGTATCTTAAGAGCAGGAAAGGTGGGCCCCACCTGTTCAGACTCAGCCTTGAGATCCCCACACCAGCTGCAACTGTAAGACAGAAAGTACATCTTGTTGTGATAACTCGCTTCAAGGACAGATTGGCTCAATTAAAGACTATGATCGATTCTAGTCGCTTACCCAAGCCCCTGACCTTCCTGCTGTATGATGTCCTTCAGCCCAGAACGAGTCTGCCTGACAACATATGACCCAGGCCGTGGAACCAATTATAAAATAACCTGCTATCAGCCTTTTGTGCTTCCTGCCTAAAACATACATACGTGTCTGTTTAACCCGAAGGCAGGGCTGGTGATTTGGAACTCAGTTTCCCCAGCCTGCTGGTGTAGTAAAGAGCTGCCTTCCAGCTCCTCGGCGCCTGTGCGTCTTCCATCTGATTCCGTCCTGGTTTTTCCATAACGGTCCTAGGAAGTTGATATAGAAGCTGAAAAGATACGCTCTTGTACCAGGAAGAGCTTTTGCTGTAAAATGATGGCTTCAGTGCGTGCTGGCTCCACGGGACTTGAGAGCAGCCAGGAAGGGTGAGGGTTCGAAAACGCAGCCCCCAGCCCCAATGCTTTGCACGGTGCGGCTGCACAGTAACTGCGAACACTCGGCAGGCTTCCACGTGGTGCAGACCGGCGCCGCGGGCGGCTGGCTCACGCCTCATGGCTTCACCTCTGGAGTCATAGCGGATTGCTGGTCAAACCTGTCACTGTGTGGGTCACAGCCTGCAGTCCCCCGAGACTCCCCTCCCGGCCTGTGGCCTGCGGCTCCTTCCTGCCTCACTGTCCACTCTTCCCCAGGCATCAAAGCCCAGCACTCCCCGGGTGACTCCTTAAGCTCACTCAGTGCCAGGATTTTTTTATTTGAATGATCAGACTTGGTCCAGACTCCAAGCCCATTTTGTTGTTATTCTGTGACAGCGGTGACGTGGTGTGAAGGGGCTCATGGCCCTGTCCCGACCGTGACTGTCACCTGGGGCCTCTGAAACGCAGTGGGCGCCTGGCCGGGCAAGGGCAGGGGAAGAGGGCGGAGAGCGTAGAGTCCCTGCCACCAGGAGCTTGGAGTCCCGAGGTGAAGCAGGTGGTGAAATGCAAAACGCGTGAGGGACGGGAGCTGGCACTGGTGCTGCGGAGCAGGGGTCCTCACATGTGACAGTGGGGACCCTTTCCTGGAGGAGACATTTAAGCTGGAACCCAGGGACCCCCTTTTCAGTTTCTCCATCACTGAAATGAAGAAAGTGACTGTTGTTAAAAACAAGATGGGCAAAGCCCAGCAGATTTCTCTGTTGTTTCTGTTTGTCCCTGGGCATCTACACTGTATCATGGGCATGGCTTACCATGAGCTAAAAATCTGCAAGGCTGCAGAAAGCCAGACCACTGTGGAGGCGTGGGTAAGCAGTCTCCTCCTACACCTCTGCCCTCCACTCTGTGTGGGGGGAAGGATCCAGCTGCAGGCTGATAGAGCTGGCTTCCCTCGATCCTCCTTTTGGGCAGCAGAGACACATGAGCAGAATGGCTTTTTCAGTGTCTGGGGTTAACGACTGGAAATTCTATTTCATCTTAGCTTCAGGCAAGAGAGGCAGGGTGACTGTGCTGCCGTTGCCAGTGGAGACTTACGTGCGGATCGAGAAACACTGCAGAAGCTAGACCTTGGAGCACGCCAGTCCCAACTCAGCTGTAGCCAGCACGTGTTTGGAGCCGTGGGTGAACCCCATCCAGCCCAGATGGATTAACTCACAATTTCTAAGGCATGAGCTATGAGCTGCTGGGACTGGTATTTAAGGGAAGCTTCCTTGGTTTCTTAATGGGCAGTCACGGTTGACATGCATTTAGTCTGCCGGGAAACCTGGCTTTCGATTCACGCAGTCTCTCGACTTCTGCATTCAGGGACGTGTTGCTGTTGTTGGCAGTTACATAAATCTGCTAGACGGCTAGCAGGGGGCTGCAGAGAGTTTGAATGGCAAAAGAGAGCTTCCTCAGCACCCCTGTCCTGTCGCCCTCCTGCCCACAGTATCATGGTGGCCTTGGGAAACTGCCTCTGTATGCGGAGCCCCCCTGACATGTGCATTTGTGCGTGGTGAGCATTTGTGTGCTCTTCATGCGCACTGAAGGGACCTTTGCCCATCAGCGTCTTTCTGTGAATGCTAATAGCAGCTAACAGTAGCACCAGAAAGGCTCGTCAGTGCCCGTAAGTGCTCCACCATGGAGAGCCGGCTTCATGTCTCAAGATGCGTTGGAGATGGACTGTGCCCACACATCCGCCTCGGTGACACAGGCATGGATCGCAGAAGATTCTGAGACAGCAGCAGTGATTCATTGACTGACCAAAAGTTTGTATTTCACTTAAAAAAATAAACATAATTCTTAAAAACACCATGAAATCTTTAAGAAAAAAACTTTAGTTTGCAGTCTCTATGCCAGTAAAACCAGTAACATGTGGATGACGCCAGCATCTTCTGCAGTTGGAGCAGAAGCCTCCTTGGATTACAGCTACAGTAACTTCCGAGTGCCTGGATGTCTGAATGTAGTGAGTTGAATCCCGGTGAACCAGTTCCCCGGGAGGCCCTTCCACAGCAGGCATCCCTGGGACTCTGAATGAAAAGTTACATTTTTGTATTTTTGAGTGCATCGGGTAGGGCCTTGCTGAGTTCTCAAATGTCCTCGAAGGATCTTTCTTTGTGTCCCTGTACAAAACACTTAGTTTCTTTTTAATAGCACTGATCTCCTCAGCAGCTGGGCTTCCTTTGGCTCCAACATGCTTCCTTTTGGGTCAAAATTTAAGTTTTAAAAAAATTTTTGCTCTGCTTTTTTGCTTCTAATTCTTGTTGGAGACTGCTACGAAGCAGTTCTGAGCAGGATTTAAAATTTACTAATTGGCTTTTTATTTATCTGTGAGCCTGTCCTAGGCCTAGGCCCCTTGCCTGGCGATGGGAGCTGATTCATAGTAAATGAATCTCTATGTATCACTGGTCCTGACTGAGGCCTGTAGTGGCCAATGAGGTCAGAGATACCTCAAAGGGCAAGGTAAAGAAGGTCGCCGCTGAGGACATATTGGCTCCATAATTAATTATGTTAATAGAGACTGCCCTGCAGGCATCTTACTCTGCAGGCATCTCGGTCCCACCACAAAGGCCATCTTGGAGATAAGATAGTTCTCCTTTTCTGGCATTCCTTCCTACTTGGAGATGTCCTTGAAGTGACTCCCCAGTCCTGCTCAGTTCTGGCACCACCCTCAGCACCTCCCTCAGTATCCCCTCTCTTTTTCTGTTTGAAAATATATACGGGTGATCCAGAGAAGCTCTTTGTCTTAGCCTTCATGATAGCTGCAGAGTCAAGAATTCTGCAGGGGCTTTGATCCTCCTGGAGCCCTAAAGTCATACCACTTGTCTCATTTATTTAAGCCCTCGCTGTGCACTCGTTCGGAAGATTGGGGTTCTAGGCCGGGTCCCCAATAAATTCTCACTAAAAGTTGGCTAAAAGTATCAAGAAGTACCTATGCCACAAACATTGGGCTGCTTTGAAATTCTATCCACCAGATCAATTAGTCCACCATTCTTAATTTAATTATCTCAAAAAGTCTCAGGAAATGGGCAAAATACTGAAAACCAGGAGGGCAAATTTTCTGCCAGAGTGCAACACACGTGACCTGCAGTGTGTCGATGGGTCCTTGTTCCCAGCTGAATCCTCCAGATCCTGGTGGTTACTTTCTGTGTTCCTGTCAGCATCCTGGGCTTCTGAGCTCTGGCCAAAAGTACTCATCAGGCTTTGCTTACTGCTCCGTAAGAATTTTCTAGCCTGGATCTCCAAACTCCTACGCACCAGTTTCAAAGACTGAAATCATGTGCTCAGATACAGTCACAGCAATGGTTCCACTCTTGGTACCAGTTTTCTTTATTAGTCAGCTTTCCCAATGCTGGGTACAGTACCCAGGGAGGAATACTTTGGTTCACGTTTGAAGAGGATTCAGTTCATGGTCAGCTGGCTCCAAGGTAGAGACATCATAGCAGAAGGTACTGCGGAGCGAAGCTGTTTAGTTTGTGAGTACCTGGCAGCAGAGCAGGAGAACGGAACAAGAGAAGAGGGGAGTGAGACCAGGTACAGACTCCAAGGTCATGCCTCCCTAATCACCCAACTGTGGGTTACAACTGTGGGTCACACCTCCATAGCCATCCAGACACACCAGAGATCTATCCACCAATCCCCTGGACAACTTCCAAGCCATAAAGTTGATACAGTCAAGCCTAACTCATATCAGTTAGGCTTGATTGTATATATAGGTTTGAGATCTATCTATCTATCTATCTATATATCAGTTCATATATATATATGAAATAGTACGTGTAATTCAATGAAGAAAAATCATAAAATGCAATTAAAAATAACAAACTTTTACAAATCAGAGAAAAATGACACCACCCTTCCGTGTAAAGGAGCCTCTGAGCGTGTCTCTGTGGAGGTGACTCACCCACACACTCCTTCACTGAGGAGAGCTCTGCCCAGCTCTGCCCCGTGTGCAGTCAGACCCACCCCTTGCTCTGCTCTGCGTGCCGAGGCGGGGGTGGCTGACCCCTGCAGACATGCTTCCTGCTCTCCTGTCACCCCATCATCTGGCGTCCATCAGGATCTACCAATGGGAGGCCCTGGTTAGGAGGCTGGAGGCAGGGTGGAGGTGAGAAGCCAGGGTACTTCTGTCTCCCGCTCCTGCCTACAGGGACACCTCTTCCCGCCTCTGTCGAGGTCCCAATTTCTGTTGCTGAGCTCAGCCTTTGGGTTCCAGGGCAGCACCAGCACCACGGTCCCTGAAGCCTGGGGCTGGGGTAGGAGCTTCCTAATAATCTCACATCCTGTCTTCCTCCTCATCAGTCGCCTACATTTCCAACTCTCTGATTTGAATTCCTGCTCTTTGAATGCAAGTGTGGTTCCTGAGCTACCAGCTGACCCTGATCATGCAGGTTCTCAGTGATGTATAAAAGAAAATTTTACTGTGCATAGGAGATATCAAAACTGATTGTTGCTGTTAATTACAACTGTTTCCAGGGGATTGGAGTCGATGATGGACTGTGAACTTTGGCTCCTACCAGCACTAACTGAAGCTCTAATCAGTGAGCTGGGAGCCTTGTTTACATACCAATGGAGTCTTTCCATCATGTTGGGAGGGCACATTTCAATGCTCAATTAGCACACCAACATGAATACCCCGTTTTAGCGTCTAAAGCACGTCTTTTTCTTCCTTAAGCAACTGCCCAGTGATGTCTGCATGGGCTTAAATCTCCCTGCCTGGCAAAGTAATAGGCTTATATATTTTTAAAACTCTGGTAGTCTGTTTTGTTTTACACTAAATAGTATTTCACAGCATGCTTTTTTCTCTATACAACCTTTCTTGAAAATCTTACCAACTCAAGTGTACCTGTAACATTCCAATTCCACAATTTCCACAGTCTCTTGATAGATATTTAGTTTCTAAATTTTAGTTGCTGTGATTAATATCCTTAGAGTTAACTACCTGAAAGTGTTTTCAATTATTTTCTTCAAATCGTAATCTTTAGGTGCAACTCTTCTGTATCGTTTTCAAGGGACTTCTCAGTTGAGATTCAAGCTACAGAGAAAATACGAGCTCATAGAAAAGCTGAGCAAAAAAGCAGCAGAAGTGGACCTCTCTGTGGTCTTCCCGTCATGGGTCTGGCCACCCCTCTGGGTCCAGGTGTCTGCCCGTTGCACGCAGCCCACCTGGCTCGGGCGGCTGACTCTGCCTGAGGGTGGGCTCGTGGGGAAGCAGGGGCTGTTCAGGGATCCCCACGTGACTCCGAGTTTGTCAAGAAGCATCCACAAGGGCTTTGCTGGGGCTCGGGGAAGAGTTCATCCTTCCCGTCAGGCGTCCCCTCATCTCCTGGTGGATGCTGCACGTTGTTCTGAGCCCTTGTGTGGTGAAAGTAGTGTGGTCACTTTATATGGGGCCCATGTAGGAAGCCACACCCCAGCGCGGAGAAGGGCTGGGACCCAGAGCCCGAGCAGGAGGCGATGTCCACTGTGAGACCTGCTGGACCTCTAGTCCAGCTTTTTAAACTTGGAAATGGTCTTATTGGTGAAGGCAGATTGATGTAGGTTTTTTATTATCCCTAACAGAAAGCATCATAATTTATATGACAAATTAGCAAAATTATAGTTTCATCTATTATGAATATGTATTGATATAATTAATATTACACCACCCCTTGTCAACTTGATAACTGGCCACCTCTCCTTAAGCCATATTTAAACTCCACATACAATAAAAGGTTCATAATTACACCCAGCATGATACAATCCTACTCTATGGACAAATGGAAATGCACTAGTGCCATGCCCAGAATAGAAGGCCAAGTTTATCTTTGGGTGACGCTTACTTTTCTCCTAGTATTTCATAACTTGTCTATCAACATTATGTCACAAAGAAAGAAAACAAAGATACTGCTTAACACATGTGCCTATATTAAGCATATCGACATAATGCTCATGACAATTACCGTCTTCATTTCTGTAGCTGATCACAGGGTTGCAGCTGCTGTTTAGAACTACCTTCTTCTACTACCCATGCTGTATTCCCTTAGCCTTCAGCCAGCCCCTCGCAGGCCTTGGTTCTTTCCCGGCTAGAGTGGCCCATCCTTCATCCTGAAAGTTCTGGGTCATGTATCATCCTGCCTGCAGTGGGTCGTTGTAGTTTCCTACTGACCTTAGTAACACGGAGCGGTGGCATTAGGAGGTGCCCTAATGGACCTCCTGTACTCCAGACGGGTTCTTCCTCCCCTCCCCTGGGAAGCAGGGCTCTGTTTTCCCCTTGGCGGTCCTGTCAGTCACCCCACCAACTCTGTAATTCTCTTCTTGTTGACTCAGAGGCCTGAGGAACCCCAAATGGCCGGTAGGAAGTCTTAGTGGAATTAACTGGTGTGCCTCTAGGCCAGCAGAGCCTGCAGTTACAGGAACAGGAAGCGGAAATTTTACTACTGGATTGCCGGGGCAGTGGAGAGTGGTACAATTCCCCTTTCCACCCCTTGACTCCTGCACCCACAAATCCTGATTAGGGGAGACTCACAGCTGTCTGGTGGATGCTGATTCAGGGCAGGGTATTGACGTGTGGCAGATAACAATCACACCTCCTAGGGGACAGTCAGCCAGTGTACAAACATTTTTACATCTAACCAGTTGCCTGACAAAAAAAACCTGGGGGCTCATTGATTATTTTAGAAATGAATATTTTTAAAAAATTACTTATGACGTAAATGTCTGTTGCTATTTTTGTTTATGTTAAGTACGATGAGAGTGAAACAGCGGTGATGTTGGGACTTCCCTGGTTCATCAATTAGATGAGACCTGGTTGCTGAGTTGGAAAATAGTTTTAGGATCCTCCTGGAGGAATATTAACACGTTTTGTGCTCTTCACATTTTAATGGCTGCAGTGTATTATAACATACTTTTAAATCAGAGGTGATTTAACAGTGTCTTCATCATTTCGTTACCTTCTGGCCACAGGTCAACAAGCGATGGCCTGTTCCACTTGTTTATTTAAATAAAATGGTACTGAAACAAAGTCCAGGCGTCCTTTGTTCTTCCTGTCTTGAGAATGCTTTCTCCCTGCAGCAGTGGCCTTAGGGTTGTGGCAGAAAGAGTCTGGCGCCCCCCCCGCCCCACCTGGAGTCCCCATCGTCTCCCCTCCAGAGTGCCGGCCGCCCTCTCATCTCCGCAGCCAGCACACAAAGAAATCAAGGCCCACTTTGCTGCTTTCTGTGGCGTGACCGTGGCTGAGCTCAGGCTGCCGGTGCGAGGCTGCCGACTTCAAGGCTGGAGAGAGAGGCAGAGCATATGGGTACAAATCACCCCCCAAGTGTAGATGATGGTGCGACAATTAGGGAGGGACGCGTTTCATGTACCCGCAGCACCTCCTGGCCCTTTGTGTGTGTTTCTTTGGCCATTATAATTTTGTGTGAGCCCAAGTATCGGCTCTTCTCACTCATGGAAATTGTGATCGCTGTATTTAACTTTTCTCAGCAAAGCAAGGTAAAGTGGATGAATTCATTTGTGATCCACTTATGACTAGGAACCAGTTAATTTGGAGGAGGATCAGGTCCGGATGATCTTGAATTGTATTCGAGAGAAGCTTCCGATGGGCCATGCCCTGGGTCGCAATGACACTGAGCCTCTAAGGAGTGCTACTGACTAACTGCCAGCGTGAACCCGATATCCGCAGGCCCACAGGTCCCGCGTGGCATTGGGATACCGGGTTCAGGATTCGAGGCGAGGGCAGTGGGACTTTGCAAAGCCGAGCCCTCCAGATCAGGCTGCTCCGAGCTGAATTCAGGGCGGGTGTTCCGCACCTCTGCCGGCTAGGGAGGGCTGAGCGGGTGTCGGAGGGGAGCGCGGTTGCCATGGAGTACACCGTGTCCCAGCGCTGTCTAAGAGGAAGTAGACCCTGTGAGAGGGCCAAAGACCTGTCCCCGGGGACTGGCAGCTGGGCAGCCCCTGCAGGCTCCATGTCTGCAGACGGAAAGCCATGACTTAACCAGCTTCAGTGCCTTCGCCAAGGCTCTCAGCTTCTTTCTGAGCACAGTGGAAGCTGGGGCCACACCTCCCGGGTTAGTGTCCTGCAGTCACACACCCGTCACTCCACTGTCCCCAGCATGAGTACTTTCCGGGTGGAGCGGAGGGTGCTGGCCAGGCTGGGACTGGGGAAGGAGGGAAGTACTTCTCACCCTGGCTGTGTCCCTTTCCGAGGCGCTCGTTCTCCATCATCTGAATGTTCCACATTTTACTGCTTAATAGCTGCAATCTTCCTTCATTGTTTTCTTTCTTTCTTTCCTTCACTGTTTTCTGAATAAACAATCACAAGCCCTCTGGCTGCGTCTGGGCCAGGCTGCAGCAGGTGCGGCTTAACAGGCGTTAAGGAGAGAGGTGGAGAGGCTGTGATCAGAGCCTGCTGGTAACCATCCCGGGAGTCCTACCCTGCATCCTAATCACAGAGAGCAGGGCATGGATAAAGTCGCCTCCTGGGCTGCTGCCCAGACCGCTGAATCAGAACTTGCGGACCAAGTATCCTCTGTCAAATAATCAGAAGACAGCCCGACCTTCCCTGCAGCCTTGAGCAAAGCCTTCTTTGACTCCTGCGATTTTGGAAAACACCTCACGATTGGCCATTTCTCACAGCACGGGATCCTAATGGGAAGGAGGCACAAGCGACAACTATGCCTTCAGCTCTGCTGTTTGTTTTAAAGGTCTGTGCAGCTCCCTGTGTGCTGTGAACCTCCGCAGGTCTCCTCCTGCCGTGGGCTTGGCAGGCAGGCAGGCAGGCTTGTTCGCGGCGCCGCTGGCATCAAATGAAACATTGCCGAGCCCAGGTGTGCAGGGAGCTGTTGAAGCTGGAGATTGATCATATGTGTGGGGCTAAAGCAAGGCCAGCCCCGGAAACAGGAAGTGCCCAAAACAAGCCAGGTAAACAAGCCCTTCCAGCTCCAAGAAGGCAAGGGACCCAGGCCAGCGAGGCCAACCAGTTGCTAGGCAGCGGGGTTGCAATTGACATCCTCCTCCTGAGTGTATAAATAAAGGTGCTACAGTGGTTAACCAGTTCCTTCTCACCCATCAGGAGAGTTAGGGCCCCACCTGACCCCAGCTTTGTCTCTTCTTCATTTTCTCATCCTCTTGGGGTCCTTCAGCTGGAGAACCTCAAGAGTAGCATAGGTCACCACACAGGGCTGTTCAGCTGACGGGATGGTGGGTGGCGTCTCAGGATGAGCTGAAGACGCATGTGCTTTTGATGGGGCTGTGGGTCCCGAGGCAGGCACTATGGCCGGCTGCTTCGGAGCAGGTGATGTGCTTCAGAAACCACACACCAGGTGCAGACTTTACAAAAGGCCTTTGCTGCCAAAGACGAGTCAGAGCGGAGACACAGGAAATAAACACCACCAAGACTCATCCAGCTTGTGCTTTGCGACCACTACCTGCTCTTGTTCCCCTGAGAATCTCTACGAGATGATTAGTGGCTTAAATCTTGGTTTCTATAAATACTTCAAGATCTGAAAGAGTCAAAAGCCATTCACAGAACAGCATCGTGTAGACAAAAAGCAAAACTATTGATGACACCACGACATACTAGGTCCCGTTGGGTCCCTTTCCGGATGCGCAATCACTGCTCTAGTGCCTGTTGCCCTGGAATCTGTCACGTTGCCAAGCTCTCCTGCACAAGGCGCTGTAGTTTTCCTGTTCCACTTCTTGCTTATTGGGATTATACGACCCCTCTTTCTAACCCTGCTGATTTCCTGATGTTTTAGCAGAAACACCCGATTCAAAACCGACAAGCCCTCCTTGTCTGTCTGCCAATGGAAAATCGGCTGCTGCAGGGATACATGTGTTGGAGGGAAAACATGTGTTGGAGGCCGGCAGGAAAGAACTTGGACCCCAAGACGGCTCTAAAATGACTGCCAGCTGCTCTCAAACTTTTCCAGGCCCAGCCGGTGGAAAAGACACGCTGGTGTGTCCTGCTGATGAGCTTTTGGCAGTGTAATCTCCATACTCCAAGCCGCCTCCCAGGCCAGGAAGAGCGTCCAGGGGTAAGAAGTCGCCTGCAGCTGTTCGCTCCTCCTGCGGTTCTGAACTCAGGTCATTCCAGGTAGAAAGAGCTTTGTAAAATCGTGCTGCATTTAAGAACAATCCCTTTTCCTCTCTTTTGGCTGTGCCTCAAACCCAGAGGCTTGCATATGTTAGGCAAATGCTCTACCACTATGCTAAAACCCAAGCCAACCAGTTTCCAGGAACCTCACCTAAAACAAACTGGATGCGTCAGTCTTCCAGGGCTGCCAGGGCAAATACTGCAGGTTGGGAGGCTTTAACAACAGCAATGTAATTTTCACAGTTTTGGGTGGTAGAAACCAAAGAGCTGCGGATGGCCACCTTCCCACGGTCCCCGCACGTGACTCTTCCCCGCTGTGCGCAACGTGCTTGTCTTCTCTCAGCTGAGAGTCTTAGCATGCTACACAGAACTATGCCCCCTCCCCAAAGATGCTCAAGTCCTGACCCCTAGAACTATAAACATGGTCCCGGTGACACAACTAAAGTAAGGATTCTGAAATCCCAGATCATCCTGGGCAATCAGATGTGCTCCAAGTACATGGGTTCTTCGGAACAGCAAGGCAGGAGGTTCAAATTCAGAGAGGCTGTGTGAGGGCAGAGGTAAAGTAGGGGAGATAAGAAGGAGGCAGAGGAGAGAGAGAGAGGCAGAGATGGACAGAGACAGAGAGAGACTTGAAGACCCCTCACGGCTGGCTTTAAGGAGGAGGAAGGGATTTTGTACAATGGAATAGCGTTGGTGGCCCCAGGATGCAGCCCCTCCCCACAGAGGAAACTCATCCTGCTTACACCAAAACCCTCCAGAACTGCAAGGTGATAAACGTGGTTGCCTTAAGTCACCATGTATATGATAACTTGTTACAGCATCAACAGGAAACCAAAATGTGGGCCAAATCTCAAATTACCACAGAATGCCATCTCCGAGCTGTGCTATACCACTGGGAATGCTTGCTTCTTTAGCCTGCAAAGTGGATATTTCAGGGACTGTTTCTCCAAATCTCCTATACCACACATCACTACCTTAGTAGCTACCATCACCTCACATTCCCTTGAAAAATAGGCACTTTCTAGGAACAGCCACCCACCTGACACCAACATGGTAACTTCCTGTCTTCGCTTCATCTCAAGTTGTAATAGTTGCCACCCTCCCGTAAGGAACATGCATCTCCACGGATCTGGATTCACTTCCTTCTTACCTTTTGAAGACTTCTTCTACCTCTAGTATTATCTTCCTCCCTCCTTCCTGGAGAGTCTCTTCCTTTAGCATAAAAATATACTTTAATATTTCCAAATTAAAAAGTTTTCCTTTCCTTGTATCATCCCCTAACTGAATTTATGTCTGAAGGGAATCAAGACTCATTTCTGTTTAGTGTAACTAAACTTCAATATGGGACACAATTTCTCTTTTGAGTTTGGTTGAGAAAATAGCCTAGATATAAAAAGTTCAAATACATGGTGTCTTGGTTACTTTTTGCTCGTTGCCGAGACAAAATACCTGACGCCCAAAGTTAGGGAAGGAAAGGTTTATTCTTACAGTTTCTCGGGAGTTTCAGTCCATAAAGTGGGCTCCAAGGCAGCATGGGTTGACGGGGCTACAGTTCATGGTGGCTGCAAGCTGCAAGCCGCAATCCGCGCTGGCGAGAGAGAGGGCGGAAGCCAGGAAGCAAGCAAGAGGAAGACCCGCCTTCCCTTATACTGTATCTCAGCTCCACCCCTGGGTGGGTGTAGCAGTCACGTCATTAATCCTGGTGCTAGACAACAAACTGATCACAAGCATCAGACTCAGCCCCATCAAACCTATGAGGACTTGGGGGTACATAGCATATCCTATACACATGGAAACTTTCAGAGAAATTGCAAGAAGAGTTTAAAGACCTCACATATACCCTTTACCATGTTTCCCTGTGGAAGACAACTTGAGCGAGTCCCCTTGAACGCAGAACAATTGCTGCAACTTTGATTATATCGAGACTTATTTCCTTATGTTGCTGTATACAGAGCTGACTATGGTATTTCCTTCTCTCTTCAATTGGCTCTAAGTATTGCAAATAAGGCTAGCCAAGGTACTGATATGTAATCTCTAAAGCCATCCAACAGTGTCCTGTTGCCTCCCATAGTGATCTCTGTAAAATATATAAGCACAGCAGGATGGCAGAGCCAGTGAGCTCCAGGAATGTCAAATGGGTATGAGCCTCGAGAAAGAGGCTGTGAGTTCCCAGGGCATAAAAGTTTACATATCAGAAGCAGGTACTGGTATGTAGTCTTTAAAGCCATCAGACAGTGTCCTGTTTCCTCCCAAAGTGACCTTTGGAAAATGTATAAAGCACAGCGGGATGGAAGAGCCAGTGAGCTCCGGGAATGTCGACTGGGGATGAGCCTCGAGAAAGAAGTTGTGAGTTCCCAGGGCATAAAGTCTGAATACGAGAAACCGAAGCAGCAGCCTCCTAATACAATTTAGTTGCTATCTTGATTGGGTTGTGCAAATTGATCCCCCTGCATATCTTTATCTGCATTTTGCAGAGATACCTTTCTCACTACCTTGCCAGCCAGCTCAAGTTACTCACATAGTTCCCGCCATCCTCACTGTCACTCATCCTCAAGCCACCTGCTTGCTTCACTAGTGAATAAATTCTGGGAGAGGCCTAGGATCAAGGCCTTTGTCTGCATGTCCTCATGAGGATTGGACTCAGGACCCCTTGGCTGCCCTTAACCTGGAATATGTCTTGGAATCTTTCCTCTCGCCGTGGGTTGCATTGAGGATGGTAGATTGGAATTAACTTGCTGGGATTCCAATAACGTCTCAGTGGATTTATAAATATAACTTCTTGGATTGTGAGGAAAACTAGAGAAAGGATTTCAGTACTTGGATTACCATACTCAATATTTGGGATTACAATATTTCCCAATGGCTGAGGTTCTATCACTTCTCTCTCTTCCTTATCATTTTTCTTTTTCTCTGAAATGTCTGAGAGCAAGCTGTAGACATAAAGCCCACCACTCCTAAACACTCCAGTGTGCATTTCCCCAGATAAAGGCCCTGTGCTCCGGCAATAATCACAGAAAGGTGCTACTCAGAGATCCTGCTGCCTGCCCTGCTGATTTACAACCATATTCCTACCAAATCCCTGCCGAGGCTCAACTGCTTCCAGCCTGCGACTGAACATCTGGCCAGGGTGACATTATAGAAAACAGGCATCAGGCAGTCATGCTGCCTCCGAAGACCCCAAAGACACAGGTCTTTGTCACGTGTTTGTTGAATTCACTTCAGGACCACTGTGGCATTCCCCTGTGATGTTTCTCACCTCTTACTGGGCGTGGTCCTCAGTCTTTGACTGCCTTCCATAATCCTGTGCACGCAGGTCTGTCACCTGCAGGAGGCCTTCACCTTGGGCTCCCTGGAGCAAGCGTGCACACGTGTGTCCTCAGCAGCCAGGCTGCGCTGTTCACTGCTGCTCGTTAGACAGCGCGGTCTACCGTCCCAGCACTGATCAGCCGCTGCAGCGGGGCTCTGCGTGTTCCGTGGGGACCACCTGGAACCACTCACGTCCTTTCCCTGTCACACCTGCTGCCGTACCATGAGCATCTGTCACTCACTCTTGCTTGAATCAACAGCCGGTGTGTCCCTTGTCACTGGTTGGTCATTTTCTCCCAGGCCTTTGCCATAGACAGAGCTGAGAAATAGAAGCACATTCAAACAGATATGTGCATGCAGGTCTACATCGATTCCCGTGGCTCACCTTTTTATCTATTTAAAATTGGAACTCCGTTTCCATCTGAAACCTCAGGTGTTTTTAGTTGTCACCTTTTGTGTACATTGCCTTCCCGTCCAATACTGAGAACCCTTCCAGTTATGATCAATATACGCTCTCACTGGCTCAACCACCTCTATGCAACCAAACTCTGAGCGCATTGCCCCTCTTCGGTCCCACTGCATTCTCAGCTCCTGACCATGCTCCCGTCTTTAGGGGAATGGAAGGGAAGAAGAGAAGAACCAGGATCTGACTTTCGCATGTCAGCTGAGTATCTTCTTGGGATATTATCTTGCTTGTGTAGATTAGAAACTGAAGTCTCTTCATGGATGCCAAAGCACACCTGCTTTCATTTCTAGGTGGGGTATCCCACTATGAAAGGATACCTTCACGGTTTTTGTTTGGCTGTGTTCGGTTTTGTGCAGTGATACTTCTTCCCGAGGCAGTACTAAATATGTGGACGTAACTAAAGACTAATCTGTGACTCGCGCTCTACCGAAATGACAAGCATAGCCCTATACTACACTTAATACCTGCTACCTGAATTCTGAGTTTAGTGATAGTTTTTAACCATAAATTTTAAAAAATGATAAATTTTTATACAGAGAAATTACTACATAAATGTATCTGTGTAGTCATACCTTAAAAAGTAATTAACTGTAGATGACCACCACGCCCCATCCGGGTTATGCAGAGACACTTGGAAGTGGCTGACCTGCTCTGGGCCGAGTTCACCACGTTTTGATATCTGTGTTAGTAACTTCCCTGCCTTTCTCCATGGTCCCCCATATGTCCAATCCACCGGGACGGCCTCGAGTGCAGCCTGTTGTTTCGGGTAATACTAATGCTGTTCCTCTGCACTGTCACACGTCGTCCTATTGGGAACTCTGATTACAGGCCCGCAGTAGGAATGGATGGATTCCTACACAGCCTGCCATGCGGTTTTGGAACTGGGTGGCAGAGTGGAGACCGAGGTTTGCATGCAGAGGGAATTATTGCCCTCATTGGAAGAAGGCTCCCGGAGAGCCTGGGTCTGGCGCCAGTGTGTCTTCAAGTTTATGAGCGCTGCTTTGGGAGGAGCCGACGGGCAGACAGTCGGTTCGTCTTCAGGAGCACAAGCTTATGGCCATTGGGGGCTTTGTCAGGGTGTGTGGCTCAGGCTTTCCATCATGTTTTTAAAGCCTCCTTGAAAGTGACTTTTAATTGCAAGGTGCTGTCCAGATACCAGGCAGTCCTTGCACCCTGAGGATGCAGCCCAGCGAATTTCAACCTCTCAAACATTCGCATGCCCTGTCCTCTTTATGTGTCCCTGTGAACTTCCCACAGAGAGAAACGGTTCAGGTGCTGTCAGCAGTGACTTCACTGGTTCTTTGAATGCACGTGAATGAAGCAGTATGTCCTTTCCTGTCTAGCTTCTTTTGCTCGTGGGCTGTGTCTACGGAATTGGTCTGATTGGCTGAGTGCGTGAGTTTGTTTTCCTCTTGCTGAGCAGTAATTCATTGTGTGAGTCTCCACGGCCTCTGTTCACAGCCTGAGAGCGCTCCAGTTGCTCTGTAGCCCCAGTCCCCTTTGTATGGTCACTCTTTAATTTCAACCATTGGGGCAGGTGTGGGACCCTTGTTTTTTTTCAACAGTGAAATCTTGACAGTTCAGGTAAATTACAATGAAATTTACAAAAGCAATGCCTTAGGGTAAAATGAATCCATCCATTATGATCAGTGGTCATGTTGTCAATTATTTAAAATATATAACATTTCAGAAATTTTAATTAGAATTATCAAGATATATACTCCAAATGAAGAATGGGTTGGCTGAGCTGGATCTGTGACTTCCTGTCTTTTATGGGGTTGTGTTAGTGCAGCAGAATAATTGTGTCATCTCAAAGTTTGAATGGAAAGCTCTAACCTGCTGGTATTTGGAGCTGGCATCTTTGGGATATGCTTAGTGTAGATGAGATCTTAGGGTAGGATCTTCATGATGAGGTGAGTGCCCTTGTAGGAAGAGACAGCAGACAGCTCACACCCCCTGTTCCTGTGTGAGGACCCCAGGGCACAGCAGCCACCTTTGAGCCACCCCGAGGCCTTGCTGGGAGCCTTGATCTTGGCCACATCCGCCTCTAGCACTGAGGGAGTAAACATTTGTTGTTAAGACCGTTTAGTTTATGATATCTGGTATAGCACTCTCAGGAAACTAACAGAGCTAGAAACTGTTTCCCCACCAACATGAATCCATGTAAGATGACCCACAGAGAAATGCACATTTAGAATTACTTCTCTTAGAACAGATACGATTCTTCCCAAATGACCTATCATTTGGAAGAGTGCAAAGGGCCACTTTCCTTCCAACCACACCAACCCAGGACCTCTGTGATCACTGACAGGAGGGTGATAGTGCAATTCAAATGTGATCCCAGAGGAGAGAACACTGAGCCAGCTTTTGGGGAGCCCCTTCCCTTTGCAGGTGACTGCGGTGGGGTGTGGGGACAGAGGTCCAGGAGGAGGCTGTTTCTGGAAGAGGTCAGAGTGTAACAGCAGTGGCAGCCCAAGCCAGACGATTGCTGCTTGATCTGACAAATTCTTTCCAGAAGAAAAAGCAGACGCGGAGTTGCCAAGGACAGACTGACCTTCAGAATTTCAGAAAAAAGACAACGAGGAGGATTCTTTTGATCCTAAAAGGCAAAAAAATCTAAGCGGGCTAAAGAGCCCCTGAGTTCCAAAGAGACAGTGCATGGGGGGAGTCCCTCGGCAGGGGTTTGGGGAAGGGGGTGAGGCTCAGAGATCGTGGGGCTCGGGTTAGCGCCCCTGGGTGGGCGGGCAGCATCTTTGCTGGAGATGAGCAGAACGCGTCCTCAGAGCGCTCTCAGACCATGACTGTTAAAAAGAGTCTGCGTTAGCCTGGTCAGCTTGTACCAGTTACCAGAGGCTGTGAGTGGATTCGGAAGGTGGTAACAGAGCGTCTTTTCTGCTTTCCCGTGAGCTATCTTGATTCTTGCTTCCTCAGTACATGAGTAAATGAGAGCGAGAACACAGGTTACATCACGGGCTTCCTCTCAGGCAGGCAGCCGCGTTGTGTTCACATTCCCCTTCAAAGTGGCAGAAGTCGCACTTCTAAATCTGTTGCTTACATTGAACCTTAGTATAACACACACGCGGAGGTACAGGTCCCCTTTTAATTTGAAGTTAAAAAATCTGAATCAAGGGTGTGAAGCCTAAGGCAAAAAAGAGCCGTCGCGGGAACGGAGTCTATCGACTGCTGGGCTCCAAGGTTAAGACGGGCAGTTCATGTCCACGAGTTGATGGCCAGTTGCACGCAACATTTTTGTTTTGCTTTATTCTGGACTGTATCTGCTTCTCCTTCGTTTCTGGGAATAGTTTTCCTGGGTATAAATCCTTGGTTGGCAGAAGTCTTCTCTCAGTACTTTGTGAATGCCGTCATCGTGCTGTCGGCCTCCATGATTCCTGATCAGAGGTTGCTGTTAATCTTACAGATGTTCCGTGGGCGTTTGGGTCACCTTCCCCTTGCTGCTTTCAACATTCAATGCTTTTGCCTTTTGACAGTTTGAGTGCCATTAAAAGAAAAACCGTAGACAAATTTAACAGAGTTTAATGGAGCAAAACATGATTTATGAATTGGGCAGCCGGTCAGACTCGGGAGAGACAGAGAGCCTGGTGCAGGGGGTGAGCAGGGAGCGTTTATGGACTGGAAACAAAAGCAAGGTGCAGACGCCCAGGCGGAACGGCTTGTCCTGGCACTTTGCTTTATTTGAGCCTGGTCTGATGTTGCCAGTCTGTGATTGACTGCAGTTTGGTGGCTTACGATTGGCTGAGGCTCAGCCAGTTGTTACAAAAATATATGTACTTGGAAGTAGGTATTCAGTTTGTTTACACCAAGTGCTTTGCAATTCTTCATGCGGGACCCCAAGATATGGAAACCGATGCAGGCCATGATTAGTTTAATCTAGCAGCATATTGTATGTAGGTGTGGACCTCTTTGAGTTTTTCTACTTAGGGGTTTTTAAGTTTCATAGGTGTAAAACTGGTTTAGGAATTTTTTTTAAAGACAGGGTCTCCCTGTGTAGTCCAGACTGGCTTTGAGCTTGCAACAATTCTGCCTCAGCCTCCCGAGCGCTGTGATTACAGGTGTGTGTCATCACACCCAGCTGGTTTGGGATGTTTTGACCATTGTGTTTTGAGTATTCTTTATCCGTCTTTTTCCTCCTCTAGGACTGCTCATGATGCACACTTTAGTTGGTTGGATGGTGTCCCACAACCCTATAGAGCCCTGTACATGCTTCTTTACCATTTTTCTTTAATGATCTTTAAATTGCATAATCTTAAAATTTACTGATTTTTTTCTGTGAGTTTATTGAGTTTTTCATTGTAATTATTTTATTATACTTACTGTTATTTTTCTATAAATTGGGGCATAATCTAGGAAAGTTTAACATCAAAAAATGTAGAGCTGCATGTGGACGGGGTGGCCATCCGAATGCACAGGTCTGGATTCCCATATTCCTGCTTGTGGCTTTCTCCAGCCTCCCTGTGTGGCTGGCAGTGACTCGGCCTGATTGCTGGGGATGCAGTGGAGCCTGTTACCCCAGGCCCGTCAGGAAGAGCCACAGGCGAGAAACGGGCGAGACGTTTTAACCCTCACCGAGTCTCCCTGGAGCTGGCTGTCCTTGGGGGAGTGGCAGTGCCACATCTATGGCCCTGAAGGACAGACCAGGCGACACATCGGAAGTCAATCACTGCAGACACATAGTCCAGAACCCACAAATTTCCCAAAGTCTGGGAGCCCCCAAAAGTCATGGGGTTCTGTCTGGCGTCTTTCTGTTCTTTTCTCCGGTTTTCCCTGAAGAAGCTGGTATCTGGCTTTTTCCCTCTTACTTTTGTTTGCTGGCTTCAGCATCTCACCTTGTCTACAAGCTTCCGCTTACACAGGAATCCGACATCTTCACGCCAGCTTCCTGCGGTTCTTCGGGGGAGCACACTGGAAGTTCCAAAGGAGGAACAAACTTTGCCACCAGAGACCCCACGTAGCCCTGTGACACCTGGCCGATAGCCTCTCCGTCATTCCTGAGGCCAGCAGCAGGTTGCTGGCTTTGTCATCGTCCTCAGAGACAAAGGGTTAGTATTCGCTTTTACTTCTGTAGTGAAGGTGGCCTGGTGTGGTGTCACACACCTGTAATCCCAGCATGCGGGAGACTGAGGCAGGAGGATCGTTGCAAGTTCAAGAGCAGCCTGGGCTACAAAGTGAGCTCAAGGCCAGCCTGAACTGCATAGTGAGACCCTGTCTCAAAAACAGTAGGGCTGGGATTTAGCTCAGTGGTGTAAACGCCTGCCTGGCAGATTCTAGGTTGTGAGTTCAACCCCTGGTACAAAAAACAAAAGCAAAAACAAAGAAATAGCAAGTTTCAGAAGAAAACTACAGTTCTGGGGTCTTTTGACATGGAATGTGTTTGGAGGTTTTAAATGGCCAGTTTCTGGTTTCTTTACAGTGTCTATCCACAGAATTACGAAATTCCCAAGGATCTGGTTTTAAAGGGGTCATCTTGTCTCCCACAAACTATTTTCCAAAGATTAATCTAAGCACACAGGAACGCAAGTATAGGGCAACCGTGGTGGAAGATGAAATACTCAGTTTGTGTTCGCCACAACTGCAAAGGCAACTACTTACGGAAGAGTGATTTAAGAGAGGAAAAAGATATTGCCATGCCTCTTACTCCTGTGTGGGAGGAATGAATGTTCCCCACACTCCTAAATTCCAGGTTGAGTGTCTGCTATCACAGCGACCTAGCAGCTGCTGGTGGGGGACGGCTGTCTGAGCTCCGGGGCTTTGCTATCATCAGGGCTCCCGCTAAGGGCTTGCGGGGAGCGCAGGATGGGGGTGCTGTCCAGCTGCAGACTGCCTTCCCTGGTGCACAGAGCCGGCTCCTTTTATGGGAAGCAGCGGGGTAGCAGAAGCTCCAGGTGAAGTGCTCTGTGCTCCGATTCTGTCTTCTCCTTGCCCCGTGGGACTCGTTGTCCTGCAGGGCAGTTAGTAGAAACACAAAAATCCTAATTTTAACTGAGAGAGACTCACTGCGTTTTTGCATGTGGAAAGTTCTACTCAGATGCTTCCTGAGTGATGCATGTTTCCATCCTGGACTCCTTTCCTCCATCCCTGTGGGCTCTGCTGTGCCTGTGGAGAAGGCAGAGGTCACGTGGGGAAGGCAGAGGTCACGTGGGGAGGGCAGAGGTCACGTGGAGAAGGCAGCAGTCACGTGGGAAAGGCAGAGGTACGGGACTCTTGGAGGGGTTGCTTTGCTTTCTGGGACATTTTGGTTTTCTGAGTTAAGGAAATAAAACGCACCCCTCACAGACAGCTGTCACAACTGTGGCAGTGATGCGTACTGAAGCCGCATCTGCTGGGTGAGTAGGTGGAATTACTATGAAGTCAGTACAGTCTTGACTGTGGCCGTAATGCATACAGAATTCAAACAGGAAACTGTCTTTCTTAAAGGAAGGACACACGTGCCCACAGAGACACACAGCCCGCCACTCAGAAACGGCTTTGTGTCCGCAGAGAACTCTGCAAGACCAAACGTCTCCCTTGTCTTTGCTGTCAGCGGACTGGCAGGTGAGTACTCTGAGGAGGTCTGGGAGGAGCTGCTTTCGGGACAGCACACCTGACTTTCTAAGAACACTGATGCCAGAAGCCATCGAAGGGTCTGACCTGGGGTGAATCTGGGCCACCGGGGTCCCCACCCCTGTCAGCAGACCCGCCTCCCAGGGGGCACGTTGGGTGAGGGTCACACCAGTGGCGGGGTCAGTGGGGGTGTAGCTTTACTCTGCCACGGGTACAAGGGTCATCTTATTTCCAGAGTGGTGACAGCACCACGTTGGAGCAGTATTTAAGACCTAACATGATCGCAGTAAACTTCACACACGGCTGCTGGAAGGAGCAGGGTTTAGGGTGGTTTTCAGCATCCCTGGGGTACTGAACATCTGGCAAATCCCCTGTGGAACTGTGTTCAGATCTCATGTTATCTTCCTCTTAGTGACAAATGGGGTTAATTTGTGGCTTTTTTGTGGTTCTCCAAAGTCAACCAACTCCAGGTGTCTCAACGAGCGTCAGATTCTGTCCTCTGGTCTTCCAGCCCTGGCACCACGATGCTCTTTCCTGCCACAGGGTCTTTGCACATGACCTTCCCTCATTAGCATTCTCTTCCTGTCCCCCTTCATTTAATTTACTGCAAAGTGAAGGATTCTTTGTATCTTTTCTAAAAGCCTTTTTACAATTCCCAAACGATCTTATAGCAGACTACGTTCCTCTTCCCATCATAGGAGGACATGACTAACTCTTCCCGGAAGCCAGCGAGAGATGCAATGGTGGGAAGCGGGAGACGGGCAGCTCATCAGTGGAACGGGGTGTCTGTCGGATAAAGAAGGTTGTCCAGCCGTGGGAGCTGCGCGTGGGCAGAGCAGACGCTGGAAACGGGCTCCTTTGGCAGCCAGCCCTCGGCCGTTAAAGGGCAGGACGCTTCCAAGGTGGCGAGGAGCCATTTGAAAACAATCGAGCAGTAGAATGACACAGTCCAGTCTGTGTTTCAGATAAAACTCTGGAAAGCAGGGAAACTAAAAATAGGATGACAGTAATGTGCGCATCACTTCCCCCTGCTCGCACAGTAACCCAGTTTTTAGCCTGGACTCCCATCCTGTTTGTGCAGGAAAATCCTTCAGCGGAAAGCAGCACCTCATAGGATCCCAAGGAGTTTGTTATAATGCCACCAGCCATCCCGTCACGTCACGTGCCAACGAGCGGCACATCATGAAACCATTTAACAAAACAATGTACTTGGAAATATGGGTATTGGTCTGCAGTTCTCACAGATTGACCTTTCTCAAATGTGGCAGAGAAACAGCCTAAGGAATCCATGTGATAAATCTTCCTGTAAAGTTCTGGGTTAGCAGAAGTCAACTAAGTCTGAGAAGGAAGTTGATGGATTGCTGGACATAGCAGCTATGGAGACTGCGGCATGGTGACCGGATAACAGGACATGACCCTGGAGATGCCGCTGTGTCCCAGGCTGCTGGGACGACCCGCAGGGCACCCTCACCAGCTGCATTTCACAGCCAGGAAAGGGAGACTCTCAGGGATAGGTTCCTGCCAGGCCAGCTCACCCCGCATCCTGCCGCCTGGGGAGACCCCTCACTTACTCCGGCTCGCCTTGTCCCAGCCTGCCTTCCTTCCTTTTCTTTCTTTTTCTTTTCTTTTCTTTTCTTTTCTTTTCTTTCTTTATATATTTTTATTGAAAAGCAACTTTATTTAGTGGTGAAAACAAAAACAAAACAGATTTTTTACAAAAGCATCAAAATATGAAATAGTGATAAATCTCATCACAAAATTTACAAGATCTATATACAGAAAACTGGAAAACATTACAGAGAAATTAAAGATTTCAAGACCTATTTTTTAAAGCAGAAACAAAAAAATGTAATTCAAAAAGCAAAACTGGATGCAAATATCAAATAATAAACATTCTCTTTTTCTTTTTCTCTACCTGTTCCAACTAATTTTTATATATACATAGGTTTTGTTTCAGTTCATCACACCAGTGCAACAATGTGATAGTCACTTATAGGTGACTTACTCAGTTCACTGAGAAGCATATCCTCAGCACTTGTCCATTTGAGGGCGAAACTGTCTAGTTTGTTGTTCTTTGTATCTGAGTAGTATTCCATTACGTAGAAATACAATTTTTTTTTTTTGCAGCAACCAGAGATCAAACTCACAGTCTCACACCTGCCAGACAGGTGCTTAAGCCACAGAGCCAAACTCCCAGCCCTAGTGTTTTGAGGCAGGGTCGCACTATGTAGCTCAGGCCGGCCTTGTGCTCATGTTAAAGCCCAAGCCGGCCTTGAACTCACAACGCTTCACCTACCTCAGCCTCCCGAGTGCTGGGATACCACAACTTTTTATCCATTCCTCTGTTGAGGGGCATTTAGGCTGCTTCCACGATCTAGCAATTATGAATTGGGCAGCGATGAACGTGGGTGAGCATATATCACTGTGATGAGATACTTCTAGTTCTTTTGGGAAGATACCCAGAAGGGGAATATACCCAGGGTTATATTCTTATCAACTAAAGTGAAAACATCCAGAAGACCAAGCTGATGTTTGACTATCTTTCACTTCTCACAAAATCACAGGCGCTTCTGCTTAGAAGGACTTTGTACACATCTGGTCCTGGTGGTGATCATTTTAGACTTTGGTTCTGGCTGGTGCAAGTCCTGGAAATGCTGCTGGGAGCTGGGCCCACCGTGGGCTGCAAGGCTTCGTGTCCCAAGCCCTGTGGTCCTGTCTTGTGGGAGAGAGGGGGTGTGCTGTGTCGATCAAGTCACCCTGGACTAGCTAGTTTTAGGAGAAAGCACACAGCACATTCTTTTCCAGCACCTCATTCCGAGAACTTGCACCACTCGACCAAAGCGGGGTCTGTGTTTGCCTGCGCTTCCTGCTGCCCGCCGCTGGTCTGGCAGGTCTCCCTGGTGACAGCCGTGTCTGAACTGGGTCTCACTCGGTGTTTGTTCTCGGTGTTGGGCTTGGCTGCACCATTCCTAGACCCATGCTGAGGACTCTCACAGGCCTGACTCAGCACTGTCCAGGTACTGTGATAAAGTAAAAGCAAGCACGAACACCCAGAGGCGTGAGCTATTTTGACAGAGCCACATAAGTTGAAGAGTTGAAAGGCATGAAACTGTTCCACATTAATAATAGTCATTAAAAATGTCACATGGTGCTGCTCTTCGGATGGTGACAGCTGCCTCGCTGCACGCCTTAGTTGACTAAGTGACTAAGCAGAGTCTGAAGAAATCAATAGAAAACGCTTGAATTCACTGTATTTTAAGTTAGAGACTCACAGACTGTCAGAGGTGACGCATAAATTCCCCATCCCATTCAGACGTAGGGCCACTCTAGGGTTTTAGACTCAGGTCAGTCAATGCCTGTGGGCTTGGGAACCAGATGGAAATGAGTAACAAGGCCCAGAGACCCTTCTGTCCTCTTTCTCGAAGCCAGCAGTGCTCATCTCTAGTTTGTTTCTACTTTCAATAGAAAGCTTGTGGTTTGCACCTGGGTGCTGGACAGGAGGCCCCGCCTTCATGGTCACCGCTCTGCACTGCCCCCTGCTGGCCACCTCCTCTCAGCCAGGTGTCCTTGTGCTTTAGATTCCCACTCCTGGTACTAAAGTCTGGGTCGCTCTGAGTGCTCTGAGCTGCAAGTCACAGGAGATGCCATCGAGGGGCTTGATCATGAAGGAGTTCTCTGGTTTACGACTGCATCACAGAGGTGCGGTGGGAGGCCGTCTCTGACTCAGGTTCTTCTGGTCCTGCACCTCATGTGCTGATTCAGGCAGCCAGAGGTCACATGAGGACACCATCACACTCGGGGAAGGGCAAGCAAGGACTCCTTTTGTCCCAGCAGTCTCACGTGGGAAGGGAAACTGCCATCATGGTGAGATGGTGAAGCCTGGGGCCTGGCCTGGGGCTGGGAGTCAGGCCAGTCCTCTGAACTCCGGCCACTCCTTGACTGGAACAAGTGAAAAAGATGCTGAAGAGCTCTTGGCTTCATGGTTCCCCCTGGTCAAATCCAGAAAGAAGAAAAATAGTCACAGAATCCACTTACTGAGCAGCCTGGAGGGCTCTCACCCTACCTGGGGACCTGATCTGTGGGACCCTCTGTGATCCTTGCCCAATCGCAATGCGCAAGGCTTGGTCATCTGCCCGGTCCACCAGCCTGCCAGGGGGCACCCACTGTGGCCCATCTTCCTTCTGTAACCTTCTGTGGCTGGATGAGGGCATTTCTCCACAGACTTTCTGCCCTTCACCAAGGAACTGACTCTCCCAGCAGCGATGTCACAGGGTCGTGATGTGACCCTGGTGTATTTTTAAAATGCTATGAGGATAACATGTGGAATTTGTGTTGAAATGTATTTAATGAATAGTATCGTCTGGCCATCAGTTAGCCAGCTTTCCCGTTGCTGGACGCAATACCTGACACCTGTGTGCTTAGCTCATGGTTTGGGGGACTCAGTCCGTGGTCAGCTGGCTCCAAGGCTGGAACATCCTGGCGGAAGGGCCTGGCAGCATGAAGCTGCTTAGTTCACGGCAACCAGGAGGTAGAGCTGAGGGACAGCCCCAGAGAAGGGGCCAGAGACCAGGACAAACCCCAAGACCAGGTCTCCAAGACCCACCAGACACACCCAGAAAAGCCCTCCCTGATCCCTCTGGTGGGTCCCAAAACTGTTCAAGTCAATACTCCTTCCCAACCGCCACTATACCCAGTGTACAGTCAGACCATCTTGCAGTACACGTCTTTTTAACATATGTCAAAATTTGTGTTATCACAATGTTCTATCCCACTCTTCCTGCTTCCCCGTTAGCAGACAGACAAAGAACTCATCAGAGCCAGGAGGAGAAGCTGGCATCTCACTGCCCCTTTGAGAACTTCCCTCCGCTTGGAAGGAAGGGTGAGCACCCTGCAGGTTCTGACCATCGCTCACCTGAGCCAAACCCCAGAGTTCCTTGCTGTGTGGCTCTGGGGGTTTGGGATTTGTGGAAAGCTCCCCAGGTATAATGGTTGATACATTGTATCAATTTGAGACATTTAGAAATTTAATGAAGCAACTCAGCAGGGAGCCAGGATCCTCACTTTGTGAACATCCTCATCCTGCGTAAGAGGAGGGCTCAGAGATGGCATGAGTGCTGCACCTGCCCTAGGGGGCGGGCAGCCTGCTTACAGTATAAGGGAGGGAAAGAGGCTGGCTCTGTCCCTTTCGCTCTTGCTGCTTTGCTGTCTTCTGTGGCCTTGAACTGTTGCCCCTGTGCCATGTCACCATGCCTTGGAGCCACCTGATTATGGACTGAAACCTCCACAAACTGTGAGCTACATAAACCTTTCCCTCCTTCCTTTTGTATGTCAGATATTTTGTCCCAGCAAGGAAAGAATAGTAACCAAGGTGCCAGGTAATGTTGGTAACTAGCTGTCTGGGGAAATCTCTGAAAAGGGATGGACCATCATCTCCTCACCAAAATGTTTATAGTCCGGGGCACAGGCCAGGGAAATCCATGAGGTTTCCACAGAGGACACTCAAGAGTCACCTCCAGGGGGCCCCGCATTTCCTGGGGTCACCTTGTGGCCACTCGGCTTCTAATTCAGTGGAACAGCTGACGAGGGAGCGGTCTCCTCGCCTGCACCCTCTTCCAGTGCAGGTCAGGTCTGTGTGCTGGAGGCCGCTGTGACTTCAGCTAATTTCCTGTCTGACCTCTCACATTGTTTAGGAATGAATCATGCTCATTTGCTTTTCACAGTTCTAAAAAGGAAGCCCATTCTCCCCTCCCCGTCTGGCGGCTTCAGTGGAGTGACGGGGTGTCATGCGGGCCACAGTGTCCCCCATGGGAGGAGTGAAGGGCGTCAGAACAAGAACAACTGCCCCTCCTCATCGGGAGCAGTGACCAGGGCTCCGGCTCACACGGGCTCAGCCCACTTCACAGCCACCTCCACCCTGGTGCCTGCGGGGCCGGGGCAGGCAGGGTCTGCAACGGCTGAGACAGTTCTGCCTGCGGGGTGCACCGGGCTGCAGGGCCCCAGGGCGATGCAGGGTGCGCCCCGGAGGCAACTGCACGTTCTCTGACACTCACTTTCGGAAAGCAAACAGACCAGCTTGGTGTCCAGTTGGACAGGGATTAAGAGAGAGTGGCGTCTTCTGATCAAGGTTTTTTTTTTTCTTTTTTCTTTTGAGAACTGCAATTTTTGTTTCACTTTGAGCAGGTAAGGAAGAGAGGTGGCCAACCTCTGTGAGATGCTGGGACGGAGCCCCAGGGCCACCACGGGAAGGCGCAGTGACAGGTCAGGCACTGATGTGGAGCTCCGCAGTAAGCACCAAAGAACACCGTGGAAATTCAAAGTATGAGGCTGAAATGTGAGTTACTATTTGTCGATTGCAATGTTAAGGCCTATAAAGCTTTGTTTTTATAAATAATGTCTGAATTGCTAGAGATTAAGCAATATTTGAAACATGGTGTGTTTGTATTACCAGGGCACAATTAGCTAAAAATATGTTTTCAACCAAAACTGGTATTGAAGCTTACTTATTTAGGATTTAAATCAACACACATACTAGAAAAACCAGTGTCTCTGCACAGTTAAGAGTAAAAAGCACACATCTGTGTGGCGGTATCAACTCCATCGTACTCGTTTCGGTGGTAAACTGAGTATCTAGGTTTGCTTTGTGCAGAGCAATATTTGCAAGAATTCAAAAGACAGCCCCAACTAAAACTGGACTACTGTGAGACTGAGTCAAGCATCTAGAAATTGAAATAAAGTTAATTTGGCAAAGATGGTTATGTTTTCAAGTATCATTGAAAATGAACCTAAACCATTGATCCCAACCTTCGCAGAGGAAGTGTTGGTATAAAAATATTAGCTGTTTCCTAAATTGTGTCCAAGTTTCCGACGGTGCCTGTGTCAGGAAGGGCAATATGCCTGCTGCTCAGGTTGAAGAGTTATTGTAAGACAGGATGAAAGGAGATCAGTTCCTGGGATTTCACATGATTGAATTTCCTGCATCTGTTTTAGTTGTTGTCCTACTCTGGGAAGTTTGGGGGGTGGATAGTAAATCTGAAATAATAACAAAATTAAAGAAATGATGCGTGACTGGTTCGAGTGTCCCCAGGGCTCTGGTTATTAAAGCGCGAGCACCATTGTTTTCTGCCTCAGTGCCCCTTGAGGTGCTGAGTGGCTGAACCCTGACAGCTGCGGTTCCGGGCTGAGTTTGAGACACGCGGAGCCGGAGGGACCCAGGCCTGGGAGGCCGAGGTCGGAGGCGGCGGAGGTGCTGGTGAGCAGAAGGCAGAGGCCGCTCTCTCAGTTCCCTCTGGGTTCTGGTACAGGCCGGTGTGTGCAGGATGCAGGGAACAACTTCTCTCAGGGGAGAAACGTTTATTCTTCTCGTTCATCGGATTTCTTAAGCACCTGCAATGTGCCAGGAGCCACGCCAGGTCCAGGGGAGAGGAAGATGGGTAAGGTGAAGTCCTAGCTGAGACGCCCCCAGGGTAGGTGGGTGGTAGACAGACAGGTCACAGCTACAAGGTGATGCAAAGGGACCGTGGGGACATTTCACACAGCCAGCAGCAGCCCTCTCCTCACGGACGCACTCTAAGGTGATAAGATCACGTGTCCTCAATATTCTGAAACCATGTTGTGTGTTAGTTTTTATGAGTTGACAGCTGAAAGAAGGTGGGAATTGTAGGAGCTCCCCCCCAGGGAGGGAGGGGAGTAATTTGGAAGCATTAGGCATTGGAGTGAAGCAGGCTTCAGACAGTCCTGGGCAGCCAGGCGGCGTTTTAAGGAGCCCGAGCATTACTGGGGTGACAGGCAGCACAATGAGCAGGAGGAGCTGGGAAGTGTGATTTAACTCAGATGGGCCCCGACTTAGACTTCTCTTTTGTTCTTCCACGTGCTCCCCCAGGACGAAGCTAAGCTTCACAGAGTCGGGGAGTGGGGCTCCTGTCTGTGTGGGGCTGGCAGGGGTGTGCGGACTCGGGGCCTGTCGGGGCAGCGCGGAGAGGAACCAGGTTCTGCTCACAACGGGGAGACTGGTGAGGACGGGAAGGGAATTAGCGCTCGTCTTGGCTTCCTGGCATGAACTGTTTTTCAGGGGAATCAAATGGCATTGGCAGACAAGGGAAAGGTCCTCTGTATTTCCGCTACTGTGTGCAGAAGGAGCACGAGAAGACGAAATGGATACCGTGGTGCCTGTCCTCCTGAAATGCCTGGTGCCCGTCAGGGCGGCTGCAGAGAGCCACACCGTTCGGTGGTGCTGGTGGTCGGCTGTGACCGAGGGCGTGAAAACCAGACCGCGGGCGCCTCTGCCTCTGCAGGACACAGCGCAGGACACTCAGACCCGAGTGTAAAGAAAAATAAGCAGGGTCCCGGGTTGGGGCTCTCACTCTAAACCCCGGGAAAACCCCGGGCTGGAGCCGGCTAGAGGATGCTTCGCGAAGCCCACCAGCCAAAGCCAGGGTACGTTTTGCTGAGCTGGTTTCAATTTTAAGGAGTCCGTTCCCAAATTATGTAATATCTTAAATACTTTGACTTTAGGAAGACGATGTTCATATAAGTTTCTGTATATTAAAAAACTGATACTGGTGGTGCAACAAAATGAATCCCAAACATTATAGATCTTCAGTTTTATAGAATTTGAAGAGTCTGAATTGGAAAGCGCTGTTGGCGAATTGAGCTGCTGGCGGACAGTGCTCCTGGGATTTCCTAATGTCTGGGTTTGTTTCGTTTTGTTTATTTGTTTCTTTTCACTTTGTTTTGTCAGAAATCAGTGCAGGGACAAGGGAGAAACTTGATTCATGCTTTGAGGAAGGAGGTGGCTCTTCTGTCCGCAGAGCTAATACTCTGTGGTGAGATTTCAGCATGCCACGTAAAGAGATTGTGATAACCTTAAAATGTTTAAAGAAGTAAGACAAAACCCAAAACAAAACAAAACAAAAAAACAAAACAAAACAAAAAAACCCTAGCAAACACACAAGCATTCTCACTTGTATTTGATTTTTAATGCTGGAGCTTCAGGTCATTGCTGGGGGTTAAAATGCAATTTACACTCATTTAAAGCAGGCAGGTATTCCTGGTCCCTCCGGGTTTGTGGCTCTAAGCTCGCATTGTCAACAGGCACCGGCATGGTTTGAGTACCGGATCTGCTCTGGAGGCAGCGACGGAGAAGCAGCAGCAGTTTGGATGAAGGAAGGTTTCTTTACCCCTCAGGAGTATGGAGTCTGGCGTTGGGGACTTGGGGTGCCTAGTAGGTCCCTGGTTACCAGTAGCTACGTGTCTTCCTTTGTGCCCGTCTCCTCGCTGCTGTCTGCCCATCTGTGTGACTGGCCAGCTCGGTCCCTCCTCTGGCTCAGGCAGTTCCCCCGGGCAGCCTTTTCTTGGTCACTCGTCCTGTCTCTAAGACACAACACCTGGCGCTGAAAAGAGGCGAGGTTTCAGTCTGGCTCGTGGTTCTCAGGGGCTCCGGCCCCGGTGGGCCAGCTCCCACGCAGGAAGGGCCCGGGGCAGTGATGGTGAACCTTTCAGCGCTTTCAATGATACAGATAACTTGCTGCAGCACACGTGGTTTGCCACCCCTGGAGCAGGGGAAGGGCCTGGTGGAGGAAAGCTGCTCACGGCGTGGTGGCGGGGAAGCAGAGAAGGAAGGGGGATGCGCCTTCCCAACCACACCTCTGAGAGCCGCTTCCGGCCATGCCCACCCCAACAGCAAGCCAGCTACTGCGCCTGTGATCCACTCCCTGCCCCAAGCCCCTGCTTCTGAGCACAGTTTTGAGGGTCACTTTTGATGTAAACCATGACCAGCCTTCACAGAGGCTCCACACATGGTTAAGTTGACATCTCTGACTGCTGGTTGCCCCAGCTGTGCCCGGATGGGGGGGCTGGACCAGCAGCTTCTGTGGGGTACATGTCAAAGCCAGTGAAAAGGGGGTGCTGGTGCACGAAGGAAGGACACAGAATGGGGATCTCTATCAGTGAAGAAAACAGACATTTTAAGAGAAAATTCAAATTACCAGGCAAATAATTTCATTCCTGCACGGGTGTTGCAAGGCCGAACACGCAGCGGAAGCGTCTTGTGATGTGTTTTGTGCTGTCTTTAACGGCGAGCCAGACTACGTGACTGCGAGTGTAAATCTGTTGTGTGCATGGTTTTAAACGTCTTGGGGGAAGCTGGGCTCCCTCTCCTTCTTCTTGCTGTGTTCATTTTGACGACTTTGGGGTTCATTCTTTTGCTACAGACTCTTGAACGACCTGATGGAATTTGTGCTGAGACCCCATTTTCCATGTCCCATCCTGCCTTCCTGGGGGCCCTTTAGGCTGGAAGAATGACACCGGAAAGTCGGGTCTCTAACGCGGCACTGCCTCGCTTTGGGCCAGGCGGGTGTCACCAGTCGTGCTGAGGGGACTGGACCTCACCTCGGGGGCAGTGAAAACCCTTGGAAGGATTTCACATGGGCAGAGACGTCGTCAGGCGGTGGGCTAATCTTCTGTCTCGGTCTCCACGTTGTTCTTTCTTCAGCAGTTTCGGCAGCCTGGCCACGTGTGTCTTCCAGCCCGAGGAGTTCCGGCGCAGTGGGAGGTGGGGCGGACAGGCTGCTGCAGGGCCACAGGGGTCCCTAGATTCCGTGGAAGCAAAGCTCCCAGAAGAGCCAGCACCCTCTGTCTTACAGCAGAGGGGAGAGCGGCAAGGCCTCCGGGGAGAGAGGAGTGTCCGGGTCTGGTGGGGGCTGAGACTGAGCGCCTGGGGAGCGGCAGGGACGTACGGTGGGCTGCAACCCAAAGAGGTGGCAAAGCCTCTGTGACTCTGAGGCGGGGGAGCGACACTCACGGCTGCGGTTGAACTTCTCCAAGATATGTCTGACTGTGGGCTCAGGGTGGAATCGAAGCTTCTCTAGGGACACGAGATCGTTCCTGTTCGTCTGAGTGCAGGGCCGGAAGCTCGTCTGGGTCATGCTCAGTGCTGTAGGGTCTCTGCCAAAACTCCGCTGGGGACAGTGCGCTGGCAGGGCTGCGGTGGCTCCCGGGGTGAGATGGGTCGCCCTGGTGTTGATGCTGCAGTTACTAAGCATACCCTCGCCTCTGCACTCTGGGTAACAGGCACTCTTTCATGGACCAGAAACCAGAAGAGTGGAAGTGGAATTGATCTTGAAGTCTCTAACGATTTAACCTCTAGTTTGAGATTATTCTTGCTGTAGGAACCCACCTTCTTACTTCTGGCTAAGCTTTGCCATGTCAGTGATTTTTCTTACTCAAACTGAGGGCAGCCTCTGTCAGTCTGGGCGCCTCCTTGTTCTGTTATGCTCCCGCAAGGGGAGGGCCTTTGGGACAGCGGTCCTCCAGGTCCTCTGCCACCTCTGGCAGCACAGGTGGCCCCCCTGGTTGGGGAGGTCAGCGGTGATCCCCACCTGTGGAGGCAGCGGTGCCCCCTCGAGCCCACCCCACGCTGTCCACTTGCCACTCAGGCCGAGTCTCCCTCCAGTGTCCGTGGCCCCTCTGCAGGACGGGGAGCGTTTGGCTGCCTCTTCCCACCTTGTCCATCCCGGGGTGGGGGCAGGGGTTGCACAGGGGGACGTCGCAGGTGGCTCCATGCCACCATCCTCCCTGTGTGGCACCGGGGAGAGGGTTCTGTTTCCAGGGCTGCAGGTCCAGGGGTTCCGTTCCCCTGATTTCCCACAGGAGGCAAAGCAAGGCCCCGATGTCATCCGAGACGCCCCACTTCCGGTGCACTCGGCCTCGCTGACAGTCGCACCCAGCGTGGACGCACTGGGTATGGGGGCCGGGCTGGTCTGGTTTGTCTCTAGCTCCTTCCAGTCTTCCTCTATGGCAGGAACTTGGGGCCTAACTTCCTTTATCTCTGTAGCCTTTTAGCTTGCGGCACACCGGGTCTTGCGTCCAAGTCTTGGCTTGCAGCAGATCATCGCTGTTCACGAGGGGGAAGGTGATGTTGGCTCGTGTGGGGGCCGTGGGGAGCTCTGCACGCAGGGACCAGCTCACTGGGCTCCCCTGGACCTGGGCCCGCGGAGGAGGCAGGCGACTAGAAGGAAACATCACTTAAATACTCAAAGAGATTAATCAATCAGCGAATCAATGAATTAGTCACAGCCCAGGGGAAGAGGGGAAATCTGGCTGCCAGCTGTCCTGCTCAGCCTGCTGCTGAGTGAGGGCGCTGGGCTGGATTAAAGCCATGGTGCCTGAGTCTGGGGTCTCCTCACAGGAGAATACTTGGTCAGTGCAACCCCTGGGGGTGTGGTGGCTGCTCAGGCCCCAGCCACAGAGGCTCTGGGCTGCAATGCGGGCACAGCCAATGCCCCAGGCTCTGGAGCATCCTGCAGAGACCCTCGAGGTGGCTCCCCAGGCAGCGGCCTTGACAGTGCCCTCTGCGAGGGCTCCCATCTGGAGCCAGGTGGTGGTGGCTTCTGGCAGAGGCTCTGTCTCCCTTCCCCGCTGCGTTTCTGAGCTTGGGAGGCCCTGTAATGGGACACAACTGCGGAGGATAAAACATCGTGGAGGAGTTGTGAAGGGATGAGATGGTCTGAAAAGGCAGTTTGATCTTGATGAATGAGGGACACGGCTGAAATCAACAAAAGGAAATGTAGTAAAGTAGCTCACGGAGGGTATTCAGCTGGGTAAAATCTGGCTTCCACAAGCAGTGCTGAGCAGGCTCTGGGATTTGGCTAATAACTCGATGATTATTGAGTCATGCGAACGTGTTAAAATGACAATAGCTATTCAGTTCTGCATCCATCAATAAAGAAGCACAAGTAAAATCACTGCAGAAAGATCGTTTCATCATTTTTACATGAGACAATGAAGTGTGTGCTGGATGGAAGCAAGAAGAACAGCAGGTGTGGAAAACAGAACAGCCCCAAACAACACCTAGTGGTGGGCTATCTCGGATGCACAGAAGGCGGAAGAAGGAACACCAGACCCGAGGACAACACACGCTCTCTGGGTGTCCCGGAGCGCCTGGGCTGCTTCTCTCCTTAGCCCCAGGTCCTGCCTTTGCGGCAGGCTTTGCCCGGTTCTGCGGTTCTGTGGGGTAGGCGTGTAGTCCGTGGAAGTCTTCTGTGGCCGCCTAAGGTCGCCGTACGACTGATAAACCATTTCCCCTCACCGTCCCACCCTGTGACTCCTAACGCAGTCCCGACACAGACTCACGGCTGTTCGTGCTCCCTGCAATGCAGCGAACCCCTGCCAATCCATCATCTGAAGCAAACGGGGATCTGAAGTAATGGCAGCACCATCGCAGGTCACGGGTTCCCCTCTGTCACCCTGTCGCCCTGCACCTCCAGCAACAGAGGCCACGTGTGCGCTGTCATTCAGGCCGATCGTTTTCTCTGTTTTGTTGTACTTGTTTGGAATCCTAATAATTATATTTTACCTTTATAAAGAATATCACAGTCTGAGTGATTGTCTGGGGCTTGCTTTTCTCTCCCGTAGCCGGCACCCGTGTGTGTTGATGATTCATTTTCCTTCTGTGTAATCCTCCAGCGTGTGACTGCGGCAGAGTGGACTCACCTTCTGTTGGATCCCGGGGTTATTTCTAGCTGTTTTGCTGTGTGAGCAGTGCCACCGTGAACATCCTAACAGATTCATTCTGCCAGAAGAAAGCATTTTTGCAGGAGAGTCCTCATCACCGTTTAAACAGGCTCCAGGCTAAATCCGCCCTCCCCGCACTTACTCCACACTCCCCTGCTGCCGCCATCAGGGATCTGATTTTCTCTCCAGCCCAGGGTCCCTCAGGGTTCTACGCGCAGTGTCTCTGCGGTCTCGCTTCCCACTTCTCTTCAGCACCATCCCCTCCCCTTCTGCACCCAGCACTCCACCCAAAGCTTCTGCTCTGCCCGAGAGCAGCGGACCTTTCCCTGCAGACTCGGAGCCGTTAGCCGCATTTGTCAGTGGAGTGTTTCTTGCGCCTTAAGCCCCTTTCACCTTTTGGCTTCCTTGCCCTGACCTTCTCTTGGATTTTCTGTCTTTCCAGCAGCATTTTAGCTGTCTTCCCCCCACTTACTATTTAAAGGTCCACTCTGGAATTTGTCAGAGGTGAGTTCCACGTCTCTCGCCCCTCACGCCTCCCACAGGTGTCCCCGTTGGTAGCCGTGGCCGCAGGGCCATTCTCAGTGGGGCCACCCTCAGACTCAGAGGCTCCCCAGCGAGGATGACAGACTTTCTATCCTCCAGCTTAGACCTGGGGGCTTCCAGTTCATCCACGACCCCCACTGATCAGATCTTCCACCAATCCTCTTGCCTTCACGCCTGACCGTTTCTAAAGTCGGAGTTTCACTGTTCCTTCGGAGGCTCGTTTCCCTGCAGTCTCCATCTCAGAAAATGGCCTTGCTCCAGGTCGACTGCTCCCGCTCTAAACCCCGGGGATGTCGGCTTGCGTGCCTGCTTTTCCTGTTTGGCGTGAAACTCCCTGCTCCTTAGCCCAGCCCATCACCTCTGAGACCCGTCGGTCCCGGCTCCATTGTGGCACATAATGTCAAAACCACTGTCCCCTGTGCCGAGGCTCCTAGCTGCTCCCAGCTCCTCCTCTTCCCAGCTCTCTCTGCCTGGCCTCTCTCCGCCCTGGTGCTCTAGAAACATGAGTCAGCCCCTCTGCCTGCTGGAAACCCTCTGTGGCTCGCCATCGCCCGCAGAGTGAGGCCACGCTGCCCTGGCTTCAGGGCACCACCGCTGCCCTGTCTCTGGTCACTGCTGGGGGTCAGCCCAGGTCCTTCTGCTGCTTTGCACCCCACTCCACAGCCGCGTCTCTGACAGCTGCCAACAGCTACGTGGATCTTGGCACCCAGGGTTCTCCTCTCCTAACCGGGCTGAGGTTTTCTCTCTCCATAGGCTCAGCTTGGAGATCGCTTCTGCCCAAATGCGGCATCCTTCGGTGGTGCGGTGGGAGTGGGATTTAACCTTTTTCAGCTCTACAGTGATAGAATTTATTAATTAAATTAGGACATGTAGATAAACCAAAAACATCCTTCACCACCCCACTCAGGTGAATACGGTTAACAGCTTTCCAAAACTTTTCTCTGTGGACAAAGCACAGGTGCAAGTTGTTTCGATGACCACGGGTCCTGTCACAGTGGGAGCCCTTCTGTGCTCTCCTTTGTGACCTTGCCACATCTCTGGGGCTCTTTGAGCACTGGGAATAGTCCTGCGGGTGACCTCTTGCAAAAGAGCTCTGTGGTCCCGAGGTCTGGCTCTCCCTGTGCTGTCTCTGGCGTCCACTCAGGTATGGAACCTGGGCCTGGGCTTCCTCGTGTGAAGGAGGGGCCTGGGGCTGGACAGGGTCACAGAAGAGCACAGCATGCTCTTA
>RJWM01020644.1:12536-36559 GCA_004363535.1 Dasyprocta punctata | reverse complement strand
AAAAAAAAAAAAAAAGAAAAAAAATTAAATTTCAAAGAATATTCCAGAGAAAACAGCTTAGATCATCCATTTTGAGAAAAAAAAAGAAAGAAAGAAAGAAAGAAAAGAGAGAGAGAAAGAAAGAACACACAGTGGGTTTCTGTCTTTTTCCTATAAAATAGACACTTCTCGCACTTGTAAAATAATAAAATGAACCACTATGTTTCTGGCTATCCATGGGCCCTTGCTTTTATCCTGTAAACAAAACCCAAACATCCTGTAGATCCACAAATCCCTGGAAAAGCCACATATATATCCCCCAATTCTAATTGGAATGCACCTTTCTTTTGAAAGTTTACACTCTATTTTCTTTGAGTGTGTACTTTAAAATGTGCATAACATACCTCTTTATGCTCCGCTAATTGTCTTTTGGAAATTCTTTTTCAGTGATGGAAGCCAGAAAACCTACTGTCCACCCATGAATGAAGTGAATCTAGGTGCCCCATCTTCACTTTGGTTCATCTCCTAGGACTCTGTTTTTGACAATTCTACCACTGTCTCCTTGGACATTGTCTCAACTGCTTGGTGTTATTAATGCATTTATTTTTTTTTTCTATTGAAAATGTAGAAAGCATAAGTGATTATAAATGTTCATGCTTGAAAATTGAAGTTAGCCTTTTGTATTTTTTTACATGTGTTAGCTCTCTCTACAATATATCCTTGGAATGTTGTCTCCTTTCAACCCCAAAATTACTAACCTTTCACAAATAAACAAATGGATCTTCTACCAACAGAAGAGCTTATAATATTAGTATAAAATTGGACAGTATTCTCCAGATAATAGTACACTTTGAAATCTTTTATTTTGTATTTTCTACAGTGGCAGAGTGCAGAAATACAAAAGGAAAGGATGACAAAAAAGGAGGGATATATAATTGGATTTAGCTTGTCCTCTGAATCTGAAGATATTCTATTCCCAGGGGCTTTTCAAAATGTTGAAAAACGATTTATGAGTCTTAATTGCTGTACTTAACATATGAGAAATCGTTCAAGTGTCTTTAGAAACTACCTTCAAGAGGTTTGAAGTAGAAGAAATTCAGTACGCTGACTATTATCAAGGTCATGGGTTAGAACCAGTTAACTGAAGCCAAATAAGTATGAAATGTATGTATTTAACTGGGAGCAGATAAAAACTGTATATATTTTAGAAATGTTATTTAATTTTTACTTCAGGAAGAGAGAAAGACTCAATGCAAATTTTGTTTCCAAGAGCGATAATAAAGTTTATACATCTTTCTCACAGAATTTGTTACTGCTTATCTAGGAACGTCACAATTTGGAATTTGGAGCCTTGTGTTCACATGTCGATGAGTCTCAGTTATAACACTGTATACCTCGAGAGAAAGGCAGATGAACAAGCACAATCACTCAGTAGATGTAAGGTTCAAAATGCTTGGTTTTCAGTGATTCTTCTGACACTGTCTGGATGTCCACAGTTTTTCTTTTCTTTCTTTTAATTTTTTTTTTTTTTTTTGCGACACCGGGGATCGAACTCACAGCCTCACTCCTGCCAGACAGGCGCTTAAGCTGCTGAGCCAAACTTCCAGTTCTAGTTTCTTGAGGCAGGGTCGCACTATGTAGCTCAGGCCGGCCTTGCGCTCGCGTTGTAGCGCAAGCCGGGCCTCAAACTCACAACGCTCCTCCTACTTCAGCCTCCAAAGTGCTGGGATTAAAGGCGTGAGCCACCACATCCGGCACTGTCCACAGTTTTTCTGTTTGCGAATAAAGCTTTTCTGTTGGATGATTTAAATGAACTCAACGATTTCTTAAAACTCATATTCTTGAAATAATTATTCATTTTAAAGACTTAGTACATTAAAGAGTCCTTCTATTCTCATAAATTTGATTCCATAATCACCATTCATTTTTTTCCATATTAGCTGTGCTAATAGCAAAATTTGGAACAAAGAAAGATAAATCACTACAAAAGCTAAGATGTCCACACAAGAAAGTTAAACCCAGTTTTAAATACCAAATAGAATACATTTAGTACAATGCATTTCTCTATGGTTATAACATTTACCACCAATATCATATTCAGCATAAAATCACATCTCAAACTATAGAAAAAGTTCACACACACACACACACACACACACACAAACAAATTCTACTAACAGAAAAATAAAGTTAACTAGTTTCCTGACAGAAATACAGTGCACTCAACGCTGTTTCAGGGTAATTTCTTATTTTTAGCAGATATAAGAAATATAGTCTTTTTGGAAGGAATTAATTTCAGTGGTTAAAAAAAAACTATTAGAATCTGTGAATATTTCTTTCTACCACTAAGCAGCATTACATGTATTCCATTTCATGTAATATTGCGATTTTTTTCAATTACTAAAGGTTATCAACTTTGTTTCTAATGTTTGATTATGAAGTATAGAGTGACTGTATCCTCTCACTCGCTCACTGTTTATACTCTTCACACATATATAATCTTTATACCTTTTTAAAAGTTCTACACTAAGATTTACAAAGCATTCCTTAAATAGGATCTACCTTGAAATAGTATCTCACCTCATATATAATTTTATCACAGTTTATTCAAATTTCATTCTTCTATCATATAAAACTATTTACTTTTACATATGTTAAAACACACAGCATACCCCTAATTTTTAAAATTAATTATCTTTTTGTGATTTTCTTAAAATCACAGTTGAGTCTTAATTTATTTCTAATTCTACCCTTGTTCTTCAGGATTTTGCTTACTTCCTTCCAGTTGAATAGCATACATTTATAATTTTAATTCCCACAATACTTGGTTGAGAATATCTTTCATCTTTTAAAGATAAGTTTGCTTCATATAGAATTATTGGGTGACAAGTTTCTTTCTTTCTTTCTTTCTTTCTTTCTTTCTTTCTTTCTTTCTTTCTTTTCTTCTTTTTTTTACAATTTAGCAATGTTATTCTATTGATGGGATCCTTAATTGTGATTGCCAACCTGACTAGACAAAAGGACACTTAGCAACTTTCTAAAGCCTATATACAGATGTGTCTAGGTGAGTGCCATAGACTGCCTATGGGGACAATACCTCCTACTTAGCTTTTTTCTTTTTTCTGACATTGTTTTCCCATTCTGCTTTTGGGTCACCATTAACATGACTGCTTTTCTGTACCAACCCCTTTCACTAAGATTTTTTCTGCCTTGGGTCCATGGACTGAATCCCCTGAAGCCAAATTAAACCTCTTCTCCTTTCAAATAATTAATACAAGTGCCATTTACTTATTTCTAGCAAAATATCATATGTCATTTTTACATTTAGTCCTTTATATATAATGTGCTTCCTGCTCACAAATAGGTTCAGTGTTTCATATTTTATTTTGTTTTCTGCAGTTTAAATATATTGGCAGATTAATTTTTAAATTTTATTATAATTTTGTTAGTGAACACTGAGTCTCATGCTGTTATTAACTTTGGATCTCTGTCATTTATTCAAAGATTACTTCTGTATTATTATCTCTCTATTAAACGTTCTCTTTCTCTTTCTCTATCTCTATTTCCATACTTCAGTTTGATCACCGGAAAAATTCTTACTTTCTTTTCTTTATTATTGTGGTTTTCTTTTCTCGTATATTATTTGGTGAATCAAAATAATTTGTCTTATAGAGTCTCTTATACTGACTAATCAGTACAGCTCATAGGTGCCTCAGTGTGTAATGAATTCTATCCCATCTCAATGTGTAAACAAATTGTAAACTAATATCACTCTTTTAGCCAAGCAACTCTAAGCAATTACAGCTTTGAGCCTAAGGAAGACATTGGCTGCGAATAATCAGCAGATGTCCAATTCAGGTTGTTTTTGAATATTATTTCCTTTTGTCTTGCTATAAATATAAGTTGTATTAAGGTGGGGAAATTTGAAATATTTTAAAGCATATTTCTTGTCCCAGTAAACTCTATTAAATTTCACTGGTCTGTTTTTTCTATTAATGGTATTCTCTTCTAGATTATTTCTACTGAACTTGTCCTTCTGAATTTGCATGTGGTTCATGCTTACATTAAATCCTTTAATATATCAATCATAATTACATAAATTTTCTCTTCATGTAGTTCCAACATGTGAGTTGTGACCAAGCCTAAGTCTGATGATGGCATCTAATGAGATTTGACATACAAGAGACAGAGTGTGGCTCCCTTTTACATTCCACATTTAAGGTTTCTTTTTCTTTAATTTGTGAGATCAAAAGAAGATAGACTTACAGCAAAGCTTCATCTCTTCCTTCAGGTATGAACCAAGCCTTTTTCAGGCTTTATCTGAATCTTTTTATAAATGTTTATTGTTATTAGATGAGAAAGACTCTGAAAAATATAGTCTAAACTGTATAGTCCCTAGATTTTTTATTCTGTCCCTTTTCTTCTTAGGCCATTCCTAAAATTGTCAACTCTTTTAGTTGAACTTTATTGGTAGCTGGTTTTACCCATCTCAAGCAAGTTAATGCCTACATTTCCTTTGTTGCTACAGTCAAAGTGTCTTGGAACTGTTATTTATTTTTCAAGAGGAACTCACTTCAGACTGTGGGAAAAGTTAAGACTTTGATGTTAGTGATATTGTAAAGGAAGTGATATTAATTCTAGCTTTCCACATACTGAGTGGGAAGCTAAGTACAATGAGTTTCTGAAGATGAAGTAGATAACGGTAATAACAATAAGCTTAAATATCTATGTATACAGGATGAGTATTTTTATAAATGCTTTATCTTCATTGCGTCATTTATCATCACAGTAATAATATAGAGTAAGAGATATGTAGAGGACATTTCATTTGCCCAAATTGCCACATGAAGAGTCAGAATTTGAGTACTGACCCATTGTCCACAACAGTAAGCATTACATGTCTTTGATTTCTATCATATGATGAAACACAAAAGAACCTAACAGAGTTTATTACTATACTCAGTAGGCACTCAGAAAACATTTTCTTCCTTCTGTGTTATTTTTTATTTCAGGTTTTCTGACATTTATTGTCATCACCAGAATGCTAAAATGTATCAGATGCAGTTCTTGTTCTTTTTGCAAGGCTTTCCAGTAAGACATTTTGTACACTGTTACATTGTTTGTGACACATTTTATTCAGGAGCTTGAGCATTTTAGTTCACAAATAGAATCTAAGTAATTATTGATTTCTTTTTCCCTTTCTAAGGGGGAAATCAACTTTCCAACCTGTGTTTATTTTTAGAGGTTAATAATCAGATTGAGCGGTTAATGGAGATGTTTGCTTCTTGTGGTTACTGGGCACAGGGCTGAAGTTTCCGGCCATTCAGGAAGGCATCCAATATGAGGTCATGCTATTTCCCCTTTTGAGGGTAAGAATGTGTACACAACCAATAAAGGTTTAAATAATCTGAGAGTATTTAGAGAAGCTGCACAGTGCAATTTTGACCTAAGATGTTTCCCAAAGCAATAGCTCAATCTTACAGTGATGATTTATAAGGGCTTAGATTGGCCTCTTGAAGCCACAAATTTGTGACACTGACAGCTTTAATTTCTTTTGTTCTATCTTTGGCTAACCCAGCCATTGTCCAACTGCTCACAGGAAGAGAAATGCAGATGAGATGATTCAATTCACTCTGAAATGATTTTCAGAGGCCCCCTCTCAATTCAATCAGAATTGCAGACTCTATCCTTTAAAACAGGGTTTGCTCTTCAGATATTGTCAAGAGAAAGGACTCTCAAAATTCTTATTAGAACACAGTTCAATTTTAATCTTTTGAGACACAATGGACTTTGATTAATTAATAACCTAATGGACTCTAATCTTTTTATGATTCATCTTGACAATTCATGGGCTTCCAACTTTGATTTGACAAGCTTTTCTCATAAATATGCCAGTCTTCCTGGTTACCCTTTTCGTTTCAGATCATTGTTGTTTCACGCATCTCTGTATTAATTCCTCATATTTTCTCATACATATATATATATATATATATATATATATATATATATATATGCAGGTGTGTTTTGTTTGGAATATAAGTATTATTTAATAGTTTTAATAATACTTTTAACCGGGCGTGGTGGCGCACGCCTTTAATCCCAGCACTCGGGAGGCTGAGGTAGGAGGAGCCTTGTGAGTTTGAGGCCGGCTTGGGCTACAAGGTGAGCGCAAGGCCGGCCTGAGCTACAGTGCAACCCTGCCTCAAAAAACCAGGGTTGGGAGTTTGGCTCAGTGGCTTAAGTGCCTGTGAGTCTGGCTTAAGTGCCTGTCTGGCTTAAATGCAAGGCTGTGAGTTTGATCCCCGGTGACTTAAAATAAATAAATAAATAATACTTTTGTTTGAGGCAAATTCCAAGCATCCATGTGGGAGACAGATTTCCAAGATGACCCCAAATGACACTAATCCTTGTATAATCTGTTACCCTTTTGTGAAAGAAACCTGTGGGCATTATGAGATGTACTTCCTGTGATTCCATTAGTGCTATAGAATATATGTTCTAGCTACCACAAGATTTGCAAATAAAATCCTAACCCCTCATGTGATTGCATTAGGATCACTCTGAAAGAAGGTTACGTCACAAGGGCAAGCAATGAACTAGTAGGTTGCATGTCCCTAGACATTTGATCCTCTGGCACCTTCATCTAGGGCTTATCTGAATAGTGAGAAGTAAATTTGTGTTATTTATAATCTACCCAGTCTATGACACTTTGATATAGAATAGTGAACTGAGTTATTGTCTGTGTTAAAAAGGGTTTCAAAATATAATTATTGCCCCAAATTGATTGACCTAAAGACGGAATGTGTCTGTGTGGTTCTGACATAATCACCTAATTCCTTTAATTCTGAGTTTGTAGATGTAAGATGAAGAAATCAAAGGTGTGAAAGCACAAGACTGATTTAAGGAGATGTTGCTGATTTGAAGAGTATATGTCTCACATAGTGACAAATTCAGGCAAATTTTAAGAATGCAGAGTGACCTTCGCTGAAAATCAGCAAGGGAAAATGGACTATATATTTCTCCAACTTTAAAACACTGAGTTTTTCCAACAAGCAATAGTTTGGAATTTGACAGTTGCTTAGTCTTCAGACAAGCTCTCAACCTTTCTAATTTCAACTTACCTAATTTCAGTTCGGTGACGCCACAAGCAGGGAATTCAGTCACATCATGTTGTTCTTCCCTTTCTACAGAATAGTGAGCTAGTAAAAGATAGTTTTAAGTTGCTAAGTTTGTGGTAAATTGTTACAAGATAACAGAAGCCTAATTATTTTTATTCCACTTGTGTTATGTTTAGAATCCATTTATGTCATTCTTTTAATACCACTAATGGTATCCGTGTCCTTGTTACATTAAAACTTAGTTACTTAAAATAAAAACTGTATATTAAAATAATTAGTTAAATAGGCACCATGTTTTTAATATATTTACTTCTTAGAAAAAAGATTGTTTCAGTGTGTAAAGACCTTTACACAGCATTTACATTTTAATAAAAAAGTTTATCTCACATCTTTAAATATTTTAAAGAAAATATAATGAGAAATGCAAAACTAAAATGAAAACATAGATAAGTAACATAAAATTTGCAAAAACAAATAAAAATCCACAAAACAGTGTAGTTTGTGGTGTGTAGTTCCTAATTATACTAATTCTAAAAATCCGTTAACCAGAGTAATTCATAATTTTTCTTAAAATGCTACAGAAAAAAATTATCTTTTAAGTAATCAATGATTCCCACACTCCCCATCCAGTGGTCACACTTAATTTAATCATAATATTATTGTTAAGCAGACACAATTATTTAACCATCCTTAATCATTTTATTTGGTAAGCTTCTAAATACCTAATTCTCTTGATTTTTCTCCTGTCTCAGTCAGTGTGTGAACTTTCTCAACTTTCTCTCATTTTTTACCCTAGTTTTGTTACAGGCAACTGAGTTAGACTGAAATATTATAGGCAGTCAGGAAAGGCTAGGTCCTCGAAGGAGCCAAAGCAGAAGCCCAGATACTTTGCAACTGTGCGGGAGACAGATACCTCCTCCTGTGGCCAGGCCTCAAGACAAGAGATCAAACAAATGCACCCATATCCTAAGGACTGGTATTCTAAGTAGTTCTCTATCACCCTGAGGAAGACAGGAGTCAATATCCCAAACCCGTGCAGGAAGAGTCACTGCTTTTAGACATCCCCACTTGCTACTTGACTTGCTTCTCCATTTGTCCTTGATTTAATCAAGTCTACCTGAGCAATTAGTCTTATTGGTTGACCATAGTTATGTCCCACCTTATGCCCACCTTGCAGGTTCCCATTTTTCCCCACCTTGGACCCATCTAACCTCATGGTTTTACTCTGTAAAAGTCCCTAGAAATGACAGAGTCCCTGGCAACCCACTCGGGACCCCTTCTGTCCCTCAGACAGAAGCTTTCTTTCTCTCAATAAATATATTCTGCTCTTACACTCCATTGTTCCTAAAATTCATTCTTTGATTGGAGAACATGAACTCATGCCAAACATATAGTAGACTGGGAGCTTCATTCCCCTACATCTTTTGGACATCTGAGATTGTTCCCCTGTATCAGTTTGACCACAGCCGTGACCCACTCTTTAGATCCACACATCTTTATCTCTATTTAATTCTCAAGATTATGAGGTTAAACCTTTGATTTCTCCCTGAGCACACTCTGAAGTCTACACCAGTATAAGCAAACTTTTGGCACCAGAGAAACGGGATCATTGCTGTGATACTACCTGACCATGTGATTCAAAAGACTTTGGAACTGGTTCTCTATAGGAGTTGAGAAAGATTTAGATATGTCAGGTGCATATTATCAAAAAATGTTGAACATCTCAACATTTGCATTACAGAAATGAAATTAAAACAATGCTGAGATTCCATCTTACTCCAGAAAGAAAGGTTGTCATCATATTATAGTGATATATACATACTCTTATTTATATTAACACAAGTCATAACAGCTACATCTTGGATGCATCTGATATTCCAAAAACAGATGGTATTTATATACCATGGAGTACTATGCTGGCATAAAGAAAGATAAATATGAATCCTTGGTAGGAAAATGGATGCACCTTGGGACCATAATATTACATGAAATAAATCAGACACACAAGCTTAAATGTCACATCTTTTGTCTTCAATTAGAAGTCCATAGTAAAAATAAAGAGCAAAATAAAAGCTAGACAATAGGAAAGAGGGGGATACATTGTTCTCCCATGAGAAGCAGGTCAAGAAGTCAAGGGGAGAGACAGAGGCATAAGTGATGAGAGAAAGCTATTAGGATGTGTTTTGTACATTACCAACTCCACATTAAAGGAATGTAAATATTATGTGCTACAAACATGTTCTAAAAGAAAAAAAGAAGAGGGAAGGAATCAAAGGACAGGTTTTGGTGGGATGGAAAGGAAAGGGAATGAAAAAAGAAAGACATTTATCAATGTACATTGAAAACCTTAAGTAGAATTTCTTTACTTTATAAATCTCTGAATTCTTGAGAAGGAAAATATAATCAATGAAGTGCACTGATTTATGCATGTATAAGAATGTTCAGATGGCCATTATACAAAAAGTGAACTTTCGTCCCTTCAATATGAATGTTTATCCCTTGAAAGGGGAGCGTACAGCTGCCTAGACAGAAGCAGTTAAGATCCTGGTGAAATTTGACCATACTCATATGGGGGTGGTGGGATAAGAATCCTAAAATGTCCAGTATGTCTAGTGGCAATGTATATATGCTTCAGATCGTTTCTGTAAGTAGCTCTCAGGAGCACACAGCTAGTATTTAACAGCTAGAGTGGAGCCTGCGTACCCTGGGATGATGAAAAGTACAGTGAAAAGGAGTTTTTTGAACCACCGTGGTCCTTTGAGTCCATGTCAGTGTGTGAAACACGCTGAGCCTAGGGCAATGGACACCTGGGGACCACTTCCTATTGATGGATCATATGGGAGGTATTTATTGGCCAACTTCCCACGACTAGGACCAAAATACTTGCCATCCACAATTTAAAGAAGAAATTGGTTATTTTAGTCCATGGTTTCAAGGGCTTTTAGTGCATAGTTGACTATATTCACCACAAAAATATCATGGTAGAAGTGGGTGGTGGAGGGAAGTGGCTTCACTTATGGCATCTGGAAGCAGAGAGCAGGAAAAGAGGCAGAAACAAGAGGCCAAGTTAACAGCCCATGACCCATCCCACCTAGGCTCCTCTTTCTAATAACTTATTCAACTATCAACTCATCAATAAAGTGATACTAACCTGTCAGTGTAGTTAGTGTCCTCATAATCTAAACATCTCTGCCGGAGTCTCTTAGCCAAGTCAAGTTGATAATGAATATTAACTTGCACAGATTCTAGTTTATGACTTAGGATATAGCTTCTCTATTAGGGTCTCTCTCTCCCCCTCTGTCCCCCCCCCGCCCCCGTCCTCTCAGTTATTGCATGTTGAGTTTTACATTGCGAGGTCCTGTGAAGGACTTTCAATTCACAACCCTTGAGAACCCTTGGCGTTCAATCCAAAAGCCCACAAGGATCTGAACATTACTAACTGTAAAGTGAGTCTGGTAGCAAAGCTTTTCCAGTGGAGCCATCAGATGAGACCACAGTCCCAGCTGATACTCCCACGGCAGCATTTTTAGAGAGCTTGAGGCTAAACTGGAGCATGTTTCCTATTCCACACAAACTGTTACATAATAAGTATATGTTGTTTTGAGGTGATAAATTGGAGGTGACTCATAATGTAGAAATAGATTCAAATACATCAAAAGAGGACTTTAAAATATTGAACAGAAATACACTGAAAGAATTTTTGGAAAACATGAGGGAAAGTCTGATAGTTTAAGAGTTTCATCAGAATAACAAAAAACCTAAATAATCAAATACAGATGTTGTAATTTCTTTGATATATTTATAAACTTCTACTTTTCCATATAATTGAATCTTACTTGATTTCTGATAGCAAATAAATTTTCAAATTGTCTTCTGATAGTTATTAATATTTTGATTCAATGAAGTAAATAGCAAAGACAATAAGGAAGCATTGATTTATTTTCTGAAACGAGAGAGTAAGCAAAAAGATCTTTCTGATGTTGGCAGACTAGTCTCTGTGTGTCAACCTACCTTGCTACACACACATGACATTTCTATTACAATTTTTAACTGAATTTGCTTTAGTAATAAGATTTATATAGCTGAATTAAGAAAACATTGATATTCAATCCCAGTCACGTTGACATTGAAGGGTATTTTTCTCTTAAATTACATATATTTAAATATATTACTACTGAATAACCAAACATCAAATTACAAGAGCCTTTAAATCACAAAAAGCCTATGATTAGGTAATCAGCAATAAAATATTTATTACCTATTATTATTAATTCAATATTATCTGTGGAATCAAAAATAGGAGCATAAATTTTAATAAACTGTCGTCTTCAGTTCTTAGGAAGAGAATTAAATCCAAATTACTCAAAATGGCACAGAAATGAAACTAGAAGTTCCAAAGTCTCTGTGCTACATAAACTTCTATCACTCTAGGATCTGATCTAAGTCACCCATTTAAAAGCAATGGTTTTGTATTAGTCGAAATTGTGTTTTATTTTGTTTTTCTTTCTAATTAAAGTTTAATCTTACTTGCATTTTTGAAAATGACTCTATGAAGTCCATCATTTTGTATAATAAATATGCACAAATAGAACCCATGATATTCTATCTAAAAACAGAAAAAAAGAGGACATTTATAAAATCATCAAATATTTGGGGACACTCTGAGAGTCACTGCTTGAAATTGATGCTTTAATTGCTGCTAAAGTGTCTGCTGCATTTTCAGTCAAATGTTTGACCTATTTTTATGCAAGTTGATCATTAAATGAGGTAAACTTTTTAACAGGCAATAAATAAACAAATAGAACAAACAGTCTATCAAAGCTCATTTCCAGACTATACTCAATTAATTAGTACTGCATAGTCTGTAAAACAAGGACAACAGTTTTTCATCCATATATATTTAATTGGCATTAGACTCATCATCTAAACACACAATTTTATTATTAAGGATTTCTTTTTACTTTGAGTTATATAAGACAAAAAAATCTTTGAAGTTTTTTATCAAATTTTATTATTTCTTAATCAAATTATATAGCATTTCAATAGCAGTTGCTGCTTATTTATCTCTATTACTGTCTGTAAGATGCTGGAAGCACAAATAGAAAGAATAACCATTTATCATGTGTATTTAGTGAATTAAACTGTGTATCTATTTTTCATTCACTAAAACAATTATATATTTTTATGAATTTTTTCTTTTAGCAGGAGGCCAAAATCTGAGATTTGGGCATTTTATTTTATGCTCAACATTATGATGTAAATGAACCAAATATATTTCAAGTGATACACATACCTTTGTGAACTTGAGAGATAGGACAAATGTCTACCAATTCTTAATAAATATAATTCAAAACTTCTGTTGCAGGAATGTTCTAGTGTAATGAAGGAATGTATCTTAAAAAGATATTGTCAAGGAACGGAAAATTCAAAATTTAAAATCGCCTTCTTATTGCTTCTCTGCATTTACCTAACATCAACTGTGAAATTATCCTCTTATAATGTGAATGAAGCTTCATAACCTAAGAGGAAGACATTATTTTGATATATACTGCAATTGCATAGTTTACTTTTATTGATGACTGAGATCATAGGGAAATTCCTAATTTAACCATGAAAATACCAGCTATGACGTAAGTATACTAAATTTTATTTAATTGGAAGATAAAGATAAAAGCAAAGTTTGAAATGAGATCAAATAAGTAAAAGTTAGTGTACAGATTTTATTGCTGTTTTGTTGGCATAAACGTTAGTGCGGAATATCAGAAACAGACTTTGGTGTGGTTTGATACTTAAGAAATAACAGAAAACCTGAACAACAATTAGTGACTGCTGCTCACACAAAGACTAAGAACAGAGTAACAAATCTATGAATTTGAAATCCAGGCAATTAACATTCCCCAGCATCTTTGTAGATTGCATTCCAACTCAGAAACCCATAAGGAATTTTTAAGTTTCAAGGTATGGTATTCATCTTGTCCAAAGAAGTGATCTGACAGCACCAAAAAAAAAAAAAAAAAGGAAAAGAAAAAGAAAAAAAAGTTACTGATGTCCAAGATATCGTCCTGACTGACACAGAGAGTCAAAGCTACCAGCTTCTCTAATACAGCATGACAAAAGAGCATTTTATTTCTTTAACTCATGTAGCCATGTAAAATTTCAGCTACATTACTGATAAACTTTTCACTTTTTTTCACACATTCAAATTATTTTCTTTGTAATAGTGACCATGTCAATGTGACTTTAAAAGTTAATCATTTTGAAATGTATCCTCTGGTGGTTCAGGGGCATAATCTAGTAATGCAAAAAGGAAAGATAGGTGTAAAGGACTTTTGATTGTTTAAAATAGTAAGAATTATTCCATACCTATATATCAGGTTTGCATGTGATAAACAAGTAACATCAACATAAGATATAAAATTCTAATGAAATAAAATTCTGGCATTTAATGTGATAGAAATACTTATTTTATTTACCTTTTCCTTGAGAGCAAAGTTATTCTGGGTGAAGGTGGAGAAGAGTGAAGAAAAGTAATTTTCGAAATTGTGGGTCCCAGTTTTTTCCACATTGTTCGGTCTTGGGTCTTTGAGATCAGATCTGTAGGTGTTATATGTTGGAGATATATTTTGCTCTTTCTTCTCCAACTTAAACATGAATGGATATTGTATTTAACAATCAAGGATAATTTTACCAGCAGTGTCAAAGAAACCAGGTATTGGACAGTAAAAGAAACAAAAGCAAAATGCACAGCAGTAGGTCATATTTTGATAATTTTGGTATACTTGTGATACATCCCTTTATTAGATGTCTAAATTAGAATATTGCAATACTTGAAGAGCTAGTGATGGTTATATACACCTCTAATCCCAACACTCTGGAAGGTTGAAGAAAGAATATTAAAAGTAAAAGCCCAACACAAGCAATTTAGCAACTTAGAAATTCATTGTCTCAAAAAATAAATAAATAAAAGTCTTTCTGAATGAGTTATCTCATAGGGAAAGGCAAGGGAAAGAGAGAGAGAGAGAGAGTGAGACAGACACACAGTCAGACACAGAGAGAGATAGAAACAGAGACAGTACAGAAGGGTCCACATTCTTTTATATAATAGATATATACCCATGATAATGGCAACAATCCATTGCTAAGGGCAAATCTCACAGCTCAATCTCCTTTCAAAGTTTCCATGCCATAACAGTGTCACAGTGGCCCTCAAATTTCAACATGAGTATGAAAAACTAAAATCATTCCAGTCACAGTGATTACAAAACAGCTGAATAGAAATATAGTGATTACAAAATAGCTGAAGAGAAATAAGTGAAAAACTCAAAGTACTAGGAGTATGTACTAAGTTATGTCTCTTGCTATATGGATGGGCTTGTGGCGAAGTTCTTCAATGGAGGCTCTTTGATTTGTCTTATCAAACTCATAAAAAGGTATTAGTCCAACCATGTTCTGATGATGATATGCTAATTCCAAATATTGTTTAGGTACTTTCAATATGAGGTTTTCAGTTGGGATGCTGTACTCATTTTAAAATAATTTGTCTCATGCTAACTTGGAAACATCTATCTAGGAGTCACCTCTTGGAATTCTTCTACTGAGCTAGTTGCTCACAGTACCAGATAGTGTCCTTTTCATGGAATTTGATACTGATCACTCTTTGTGTCCTCCAGCTTTCATGATATAGGGTGTTAAAGATATCTTGGAAGAATGCTGAAAATAGTTCAGAAAATTTTATGTCAAAATAGATTATTCTGTATCATGTTTTGCCATCGGAATTTACTGGATAATAGGTTGTAAGGCCACAAATTTTATCCCTAAGTGCACATGCTGGCTGATTCCTAACTTGTATTCTTCTACTGAGCTAGTTGCTCACAGTACCAGATAGTGTCTTTTCATGGAATTTGATACATTTTATGACATTTTGTGTAGGAAAATGTCATAAATTATTTCCTTGGTTCCCTATTTATTAATTTTTCCTTTGCTATGATTTGGATATGGCTTCAGTATCATTCAAGACCATTTGTAGGTATAGGTAAATAGATGCAATTTGAAATCATAATATTAAATGAAATAAGTCAGACATACAAAGTTAAATACTGCATTTCTATTACATAAATTATATAAATGGAGTCAAAGAGAGAGTGTAAAATAGAAAATAGATAAATATAAATAGCAAGTAGGGAGTTTTTTTTCAAATGAATGTGAGAATAAGAAATGGGGGATGGTGAAGAAAGGGGAAAAGAAAAGAGCTGGAGGCAAAAAATTGACAGGAAACATGATGAAAACCAAGCTTTTTTAAATGGCAAGGGAGCCAAGAGTTGGAAGGATCAGGAACGGACAGGAGGAGGCAAAAGGAAAACAAAAGAAGGATCAAAACTTATTATATACCGATATCAAATCTTTGTAATAAATGTAATCATTTTGTAGTATGAATATGTTCTAATAAAAATATTTCATAGGTTGAAATTTAATTTCCATTGTAAACTATTGAAGATGGAGTCCATATCTGGCTATGATATTCAGTGGTAAGGTGTTTGAGAAGTGATTAAAATGAGACTCCTGGGCATATTGTTGCACATCTATATCCTAGAATTTGGGAGGCGGAGGCAGAGTTGCCATGAGTTTGAAGCCAGACTGGGCTACATGAGTGAGTTCAAGCCCAGCCTGCACTACACAGTGAGACCCTGTCTCAAAGAAGAAAAACAGACAACAACAACAAAAAAGGGTGAGATAAGATCCCTAGGATGAAGACTCTGTGACTGACAGAATTCCCATGGCTTTTTAAGAGGCAAAGGCCACATAAACAGGCACACACAAGCTCCTGTGGTTTGTTGTATGGTAACACCATAGGACTCCTACAGCAAGGTTACTGTCGGATGAGGTCCCTTGACTTTGACCTTTCAGAAACAAGAACAGAAATAAACCTTTTTCTTTTCAAAGTAGCATGCCTCAGGTATCTCACTTTTATGACAAGAGATAGACTAACACCCCCCGTAACATGAAAGGTTACAATCTTTTCGTATATAGTTTGCCTTGGTAGCAAAGATTTTGTTATTGATGTCCTCAATATTTTCAATTTACTGTATTAAAGAATTAAAGTTCTGTTATAATAAAAGCATATTTTATAGTTATTTAGTAAGTAATTAGAATTTTTTCTCAAGTATACATAATCTGATAGTAGTCAAATAATTAACCGTCTCTGGCAACTAATTGATTTTTGTTTCTCAAAGTAGGATCCTAATTGTTTAAACTTTAAGTCAAATTTGGAAATATCTTTTACACCTAATACTATTTTTGAGATTTTTCAGATGAATTCTGGAAATTTACAAATATTTTTTCTTTAGTCTTAAAAAAATGCTAAAACAATTAATTTTACTTGATATGTATTTACTGATAAATTTCTTGGGAAGTATTGATAATCCAGAAGAAATATTCAATTTTTATTAATTTAAATTCTTATAGAGAAGAGCAGGAAGCAGTCTGGAGCGAGTCCCCAGCTGGCAGCCCAGAACAGTGATGGGACACTCTACCCCAAGGGAATGGACAAAGCCAGAAGTTGGGGTGCAGGCCCAGTGTGCTTCCACAGAGCAGGCTATGGTGGGAGAGTTTCCCGAGAGGACCCACAGCCAGCAGCAGTTGGAAACAGAGACCTGCCCTGAACCAGGACGGTCTTGTGCGGTCAGAGGCAGCAGTGAGAACATGAGACATTTTTCTGAGTGGCCCATCCCACAGTCATGGGTTGGTGAGTGAACCAAAGTGGTAGTGCTCCACATCCAGTTACGCGGAGTAGCAGCTGGAGGATGGGACAGTCATTTAATCTCAAAGTGCCCTGGGGCTCAAATTCCATAGCAGAAGAGCCCCAGGTAGCTTCAGTGTCAATGTCTAGTAGTGAAAGGAGGAAAAGGTGGTCCAGTCACAACGAAGAGCTGGCATTGGACAGCAGACTTGGGTGGAGAAGAGGGTATATGTCTGAGAAGTGGGAGCTGGAAACCCAGACTTAGCTGCAAAGGACTAAAAGCAGCCCCCTAGCCTGTGTGAGAATACGGGAACTGTCTCCGCAACCTTGTTCCAAAGGCACAAGCAGGCAAGAGGCTTTGGTTGGTGAACGGACAAAGGTATCCCTCTGCCACCCATCCTGTGACCTGCAGCAAAAGAAGACAAGCAGCCTTGGGTTAGACAACATCATCACCACCCGCCCAGCTACCAGTAGGCAAACGGCCTTGGCCGTCTACCAACTCTAGTAAGTGGAGTCAGCAGTGTGGCCATGATCAGCCTCACAGTCAGTAGTAACCCTACTGCAGACCTGATGGAATTATTCAATACAGACTCTGGCTTTGACTAGGGAAATAACACCAAACTGGAGGCACCAGAGGAAGTATTAAAAACATTTTTTTTTCTGTTTTCCTCTTTTCCTTTTTAAAATAGTTTTTGGGGGTTGTACAGGTTTTGACTTTTATCTTTCTTTGTTTTTACTTTCCTGTCTCTTATCTCACCTGTCTTTCGGTATTCTTGGAGATTTACAGGTGAATGAACACTGTCTGTAGTCTTTCTGCTTTGCCTTGAAATTCTTTTGATTTCTCCTTCATTCTTTCTCTCCTGTACTGTTCTCCAGCTTCAAAAAATCAGGGTGATCATCCTTAGTCCTTCAGCCTTGCTTGTACTATATTTCTCTTCAGCTATCAATATGTTTTATTCTCTATCCCTCTTAAATTCCCCTTCCACACAGGATAAAATCACCCTTCCAAGGTGATTTGCACTGCATGCAAATTCCTGGTCTATGATGGTGCTTATTATGTAACCATAGATCTTGCTCTTAATGGTTAGAGATACCAAACTAGCAGTCACCACAGATGATGTTTCTAGGCTATTCGTAATGGTATGGTTACTACCAGTCAAGATGTCATACTTGTAATCATTTGTTTACCCTTGTATGAAAACACTGTGATAATCTGGGATCACAATTATTCCCATAGCCCAAATACCAAAGGACTCAGTGCTGAGCAAAACAGATAGCAACATATCATCTTTAAAAAATGGGAAGATAGCATCCTGTGACATATACAAATACCAACAGCCAGCTACACTTAAAAGGTATCTTAGAGACATAAACATTTCCTAGGGAAACTTTGATACCAGTGATAAAACTGCTTAACACAAGAAAAATACAAACCACACAGAAAACAATTAAAAATTTAAAAGTAGACAATAACAAGACTCAGAAGCGAAAAGCAAATCCAGACTTCAAACCAACCAAGAACAAATCCAGGGAATGATGAGATAGAAGCTACCCACCTGAATTTACTGACATGATCGTAGAAGAAATTAAAAAATATATAGTTGATGTACAAAATCTATACTTTTTATTGTCCACAAAATATTATAAAAGTTCTGGCCTGTCAGAGTTGACCACACCAACATCTTTTAAGATTGGAACCCATAAGTTTATATCAAAAAACTTCCCTGGGAGGGCTTTGGAAGTAACAGACTCCATAAAATCAAATTTAGCTCCCTTAAAGTGACTGGTCAGGGCTGAGTAATTATCCATGATCCTCAAATACTACATGCCAGGTAAGGACAAGTTGCACAACTAGTTATAACATGGTACACAATTACATTCTGGTAAATAGGTACAGATATTGTTAATGGATTTATGCGTAAATAAATTAATGTCAATTCATATAAAAGAAGGAAATGATATATTTTAAATTGTGTTGTGGGAGGATGCTTGGAAGCTAGAAGCTTAGGTATCCTAATACCATTTAAAAAACCTTTTATTAGCCAGGCATGGTGGTACACACCTTTAATCCCAGCAACCGGGAGGCTGAGGTAGGAGGAGCGTTGTGAGTTCAAGGTCGGTATGGGCTACTATGTGAGCAAGACCAGCCTGAACTATATAATGTATACTTGCCTCAAAAAAAAAAAAAAAAAACAGGGCCAGAAGTTTGACTCAGTGCCTTAAGCCCCTGCCTGGCAGGTGCAAGGTTATGCGTTTGAGCACCGGTACCACAAAAACAAAGCAAAACAAAACAAAACAAACACCTTTTATTTCACTGTACAAAAGTAAAATCTAGTAAATTATTATGAGAAATAGGTATATTAAGAAGAAAGTACTTGTACAGAAATAACATTAAAACAATATCTATATTGCAAATGAATATCACAATAACAATTATCTGTTTGTCATTCTTATATAATTCACACTTATGCTGTTGGATCTCAAGTTTGCAGTTTCATGAAGACATATGGATAGTTGTATAGGAAAAATTCTGAATCAGGATTTCTGGAATTTTCCCTACACAACTGTAGATTTTGTAGATCAGCTACTATCGAGCAAATTTTTCAAGTTTGAATTTTCTCAGCCCATAAAAGCAAATAGCAGAGACTCTTAAAAATTGGAACTTGACATTATGTCTAAAGTTTTAGCAAAGACAAAGAAGGCCTGTCTGATATATTGACTATTACTATGCCTAGGAAAGCAAACAGACTAAAAACAATGAAACTAGCTTTATTTTCTTGCCTAGAATAATCATTTTGAATTAAGTGTGCAAATGTACAGGAAAATTTGGGGTTCAATGGACAGTTACGCATTATCTAGAACATCTTATTCCTGCTTATTTGATTTTAGTCTTTCACAGACTGTGAGCCATTTTATAACTCTTAGGTAGTAGATAAATTATGCAAATACAAGTTCTTGTCTACAGACAAGTAAATAAATTCAGTTTGGTAGAGATACAGTTGATTCTCTGACCAGTGTGAGGAAAATAAGAGCTTTGCCTTTATTTGCACAGTTTTTTTCAATATCATTGATCAATAAAAGTACCATTTTCAGATTTGCTTTTAGGAACGAGATGTAAAAACTTTCAAATTCTCTTGTTAATGAATAATGTTTTATTTTATATCAATAAGAGTCAGCATTTTTCTTTTTAAAATTTAATGTTTCATATAAATATTTCTTCTGGTTTTATACCACTATAGTTTGAACCTGTATCTTCTTTTATTCTCTTCTCATTTTTCCAAAATTTTTTTGGAAATTTCAGTTTTGCTGGCTATCCATTATTTTTTGCCAAGTATGTTTGTGGGAGAATTATGATGTCGATAGAATACAACAGAAGAATAAAAGTGATTATTAATGCACTATATGCACTTTTTCTCTGATCTTTTTTTTTGCCATCTTGAGTATCCTCTCCACCTCCAGAAGTGAATTTTATTTGGATAGAGATTTTAAATAATGTAAACAAAAAGCTTGGATTTTTTTTTTGTTTGTTTATTTTCTCTGAATTTTGCAATCAAATGATTTAAATTCAGCAGAGCAAACATTTAATTCTATAATCTCATGTCTGACATCCAGACTGGATTGTGATGAGAATTAACCTCCGAAGTTCAAGAGCAACTTCTCCCCTATGTTTTCTTTTGGTTGTAACCCATGTGATCCCTCTTTTGGGATGGATTTGCTCTCTGTCTATGTTTTTTTCTTAGCAGAGTTTCCTTATCTCTGACAGCTCCAAATTCACTGCAACTTTGGCTTCACTTTCAGAACTTCAAGCATCACCCTCTCAGGGGTTCTTGGCAGGAACTGTGACCCTGGTACAGATTTTTGGCTGTCTTTCCAGGGAGCCTGCTCATATCTAAATGGAAGACTTTAGGGCCCCATAACTACTGCATTTTGCATGCTTTAAAACCACGTGGATGATACTGGAACCTGCCAATGGCTCCAGTACTGGCTTGGTCCTCAAGGACCATGGCTGTAGAAATTTTTTCATTCCCTGATGTCTGAACTCAAGGAAACACTTCCCTAACAAGTCCTGAAAGAGCAGAGAATCCTGGGGCTTTCTTTATAAGGCAAAATGTTTCGAAAAGCTTTACATTTTGAAACCTTTGAACTCTCAAAAGGTAGTATTTGACTATTTCTGGAGATATCTCAAAACATTTTTCCTATTGTTCTGTTAGCATATCTGGCTTCCTTTCAATGATTTTGTTGTTGTTGTTGTCATTGTCACTGTTGTTGTTGTTCAGTAACACCCTCCTTGGCCCCAGTTTTATGTTTTATGAGAACTTTCTTTTCAACCACCTGAAAATATTTCAAATCATTGAGTTTTGCACTTTGTACCTGAATCTCATCTTATCTTCTGCTAAAAACAGCCACCAGTACCATACCACAACTTAAATGTCAGCCTGCCATTAACATTCCTCCACCAAGACAGTTAGTCTGTCACCTGTAAATTCAGTCACACATGAAATTTTAGGGCATAGGCAAAATGTACTAAATTCTTTGCCAGAATGAAGCATCCACGGGCTTCAATAGATTTTTCCCATAGAGTCATCCTTTCCAAATTAAACCTGTTGAGCCTGACTTTTATGTCTGCATTGTTATTAGCACTCTGTTCTGAATTTTAACCAGAATCAACCAAGAAGTACTGCTTAGAATTTTGCAAGATTTCCCTAACTCACATCTCCGAACCTTTAGAAGTTCGTCCTGCAAACCAGTTTCATACACTTCTGAACTACATGCTCAGGTAGGCCACAACTATCCACTCTCAATTATCTGTATTAATCATTGGAACAAAATAATCAAAACCTACAATTTAAAAGAAAAGAGGTTTAATTTGGCTCAGGGTGGGAGGAATAGATATTTAGTCAAAGGTTTCCAAAGCAGAAATGTTGTGGCAGAGCCACATGGTAGAGGAAATCTGTTAATGGCAATCAAGAAGGAAAAAAAGAGGGGAGAAATCAGGGACAGAAATATGCTCATCCAGGCCAAACCTATAGTATCCCAGTTCTACTCAAATGTAATCTTCTAAAACCCCACTCAGTCATGACCTTAGCTATGAATTAATCTATTGGTGAGTGTAACAACTTCACGTTCTAATCACTTTCCAAAAGCCTACCTTGAAATACATGAGACTTCTGGAAGACATTTCATATTAATACTATAACTTCTCCTGTGTTTTAGTGGAATAATCAACTGTCATAGTTAATTTTCTCATTTCTTAGATGAAATACCCAACATTTTAAGTGAAAAGAGTTTATTTTCACTTATGGTTTGGAGTGGTTTCATTCTGTAATAGGCTGACTCCAAGGCAGATTTGCATGGCAGAGGAGCATTGCAGCGGAGAAACATTTTATGTGAGGCAGAATGCAGCAAAGCAGTGAAGTAGAAAAGGAGCATCAATTGACCAGCAGTGACAGCAACAGTCCATATTTTCTATCCCTAACAGTGGATAATGCTTACACCCAGGATGGGCAGATTTATCCTAATATTACACTATAAATCTATCACTTAATCCCAGCATCATACAGTTAATCCCAGCATCGCACACTATAGTTCCAGACAACTCTGAAAAACCACATATATCTCTATGTAAAGTCTTGTTGGCGGGGGTCATCTAGACACAAACTCTATTTTCGCTTAAGAAAATGCTAGTGGTGAATAATCTACACTGTCAACTTCACTTGCTTGAGAGCAGCTATGAAAATAGCAAAGCACATTTTGTTTAATGTGTTTGTGAGGATATTTCCAAAGGTATGTAGCAGGTAGGCCAACAAACTGAGTGAGAAAGGAATACTTTGATTATGGTGGTGCCATCCAGTAGTCTTTGCAGCCCAGAAGAAAGAAAAGTCTGAAGAAGGAGGAAGTCTGCCTGAATGTATAAGCTTGATTATACTTGAGCAGGTGCATCATTTGTTGTTTCCATTTTTCATGGATTCTAATTGCAGCTTCTTCAGCCTCTCATTACACAGTGACATCAGTGACTGCTCTGAACTAGCATCACAACATTGATTCCTCTTGGTTGAAGGATTCCAGCTTTTTTGGGTGAGTAGTACTGGACACTCTTGTTCTCCAGCAAAATTATCTAGCTTCTGATCTTATACAACAATGTAATAAATTCACTTTAATAATTATATTTTGAGTTAATGTCTAGACACACCTATTTCTATGTATATAATCTATACATTATGCTCATCTAGAGAATTATAACCAATAGAATGCTAAATAATAATAATAATGAATCCTATTCCAGAAATATATGCAAATTTGTAAAATTCACTCTCTACTTCTCCATCTTGCAAGTCTGTTCTGGAGATTTTAAAACCAATACAATGTTAAAAAATAAGGAAGATTTTACACCTTTATGACTTAAGGAATTGCTACTAATATTTAATGCAAGCATACTGTTTTTGATTATGTAAATACTTTCAAAATAATTTTCAAACTCCATGGAAAGTTTGAAAAATTGCTTAAACGAAGGTGAAGATAGAATCTCAGATCTTGAAGACAGCATGAGAGATCATGGCCATGAAAGAAAAGATCTTCTAAAAATAGTAAGGAACCAAGAAATAACAATTCAACAGCTGCAAGACGATGCCAAGAGAAATAACATAAGATTAATAGGCATAAATAAAAAAGCAGGGGTCAATACTAATGACCTGTGAAGACTATTCACAGAAATAATAGCAGAAAACTTTCCAAACATGGGAAGAGAATCTGAAATAAGGTAACTGAGGCCTACAGAACCCCAATTAAGAACAACCAAAATAAATCCTCACCCAGACATATAATAATAAGGGTATCAGAAATACAGCACAAGAACAAAATACTAAAAGCTGTCAGAGAAAAGAAACAGATGACCTACAAAGGAAAGCCTATCAGACTCACGGCAGACTTCTCAACACAAACTTTTAAGTTAAGAAGAGTTTGGAGTGAAGTATTTCAAATGCTGAAAGAAAACAACTTTCAACCCAGATTGATGTACCCTGCAAAACTATCCTTAAAAATTGATGGAGAAATAAGATACTTTCATGACAAAGAAGAACTGAAGAAATTTATGGCCACCAAACCAACACTACAAAGAGTACTGAAAGACACTCTAGAAAGAGACAAAGATAGCCACAATCTTAAGAACAACAACAAAAGGAAACCACTAAGCA
>RJWM01020644.1:0-12436 GCA_004363535.1 Dasyprocta punctata | reverse complement strand
ATAATTAAACTGAAAATGTAGAAAACCAACAACCGAAAGATATCATGACAGGGATGAGCCAGTACATATCAGTTATATCAATCAATGTAAATAGTCTCAACTCACGAATAAAAAGAAACAGACTGGCAAAGTGGGTTAAGAGACAAAATCCAACAATATGCTGTGTACAAGAAACACATCTCACTCAAAAGGAAATTCACAGACTAAAAATCAAAGACTGGAAAACAATACTCCATGCAACAGGAACCCAGAATAAAGCAGGGGTAGCTATTATGTTTGCAGACAGTGCAAACTTCCAACCCAGAATGTTCAAAAGAGATAAAGAAGGTCACTACATACTTGTTAGGGGAAAACTTCAAGAGGAAGAGATTACAATCATAACTATATATGCACCGAATATAGGAGCACCCAACTATGTAAGACAATTCTTAATAGACATGAAAAACCAAATAAACAATAATGCAGTTATAATAGGGGACCTTAACACCCCATTGTCACAGAGAGATAGATCAACCAAACAAAAAATCAGCAAAGAAATAGCAGAGCTGAATCAAGCTTGTGAACAAATGGACCTAGTAGATGTATACCAAGTATTCCACCCATCAACATCAGAATACACATTCTTCTCAGCTGCACATGGGTCATTCTCTAAAATAGATCATATACTGGTCCATAAGGCAAATTTAAGTAAATACCAACAAACTGAAATAATTCCATGCACAATTTCTGACCACAGTGCAGTAAAATTGGAAATGAATGAAAAAAAAAACCTACAATAACTGCATAAACACATGGAAATTAAATAACATCCTCCTAAATAACCAATGGGTCACAGAAGAAGTTAAAGAAGAAATTAAACAATATCTACAATTGAATGAAAATGCAAATACAAATTACCGGAACCTGTGGGATACAATGAAAGCAGTCCTCAGAGGAAAATTTATAGCACTACACTCTCATATCAGAAAAACAGAAAGAACACACATAAACAACCTAATGCTGCACCTCAAACTTCTAGAAAAAGAAGCTCAAGTCAAGTCCAAAGCCTAAACAAGGGAGGAAATTATTAAGATTAGAGCAGAAATTAATGCAATTGAAACTAAGAAAACAATGCAAAGAATTAATGAATCGAAGAGTTGGTTCTTTGAAAGAGTAAATAAAATTGATAAACCCCTAGCCAACCTTATCAAAAAGAGGAAAGAAAAAACTTAGATTCATGCTATAAGAAATGAAAAGGGTGAAATCACCACAGACCCGGGGGAAATACAGAAGATCATCAACACCTACTTCGAAAACCTTTACTCACATAGATTTGATAACACAGAAGAAATGGACAGATTCCTAGAAACCTATGAATTACCAAAGCTAAATCAAGAAGACGTAAAGCTACTGAATAACCCAATTTCAATTAATGAAATTGAAAATGTAATTAAGACCCTACCAACAAAGAAAAGCCTGGGCCCTGACAGATTCACTGCTGAATTCTATAAGAAATTCAGGGAAGACTTAATGCCAACACTCCTCAAACTCTTCAGTGAAATCAAAAGGGAAGCAAGTCTCCCTAACTCATTTTAAACTACTTTTGTAAATTCTTTGTGTATTTGATTTGATAATTTCTTTGAAATAGATATATAATCAGATAGAGACAGAAAAATAAACAGTTGGGTAGAGAGATCATTACTATATGTTTTCCTTGAAATTATGACATCTATATTCAAGATTATTATTAATGTGGAGAGTAGATCCATTCTCAGGTAGTTACTCACCTTTAACTAAAGACTTACCAGACTCTGTAACAATGTGAATGCTGACAGCTAAATATCGTATTTGTTTCTTCTGCATTATGGAGCAAGCATTATTCAAATGTTCCCAAAATTAAGATTGAATACAAGGCTTTTTTTTCCCTGAGAATTGCTATTTTGGGGAATAGACTAACATTGTCATTGGAAATCATTATAAATCACTAAAATTTTAACAGATTTAGAATTCAATTAACAACAAAGTTTCTGCAAACTCTATTTGAGTTCACATTCTACTTTATATGCAGCATCAAAATTTGTGATTCATTCCTTAACACCTAATATGCAAATGAAAATCAGCAAAAGGCAAGGATAGAAAGCAGAAAATACCAGTTTGTATCTAACCATAAATATTTCTACCCTATAGGAAGCCATTCTATTTCCTCCTTAAGGGAACTGAATACACTGTAACATAATGTAATCTTTAAAAATATAATGGCACAGAAGTATCTGTGAATACAGTGTACCAATTCTGACACTGTCAAATTGTCCAGGAGTTGATGGAATATCAATGGGACTGACAAACTTTTCAACCCACTGACAATGATTTAGGTACCTTAAAAATCAAAGAGCTCAAATCATTTTAATAACAATACTTGTGAAAGACTTTTAAAGTCCTTTTTTGAAAAAGAAATCTGAGAGCACCATATTATATTGTGTTATACATAGTTTCAAGATTAGAGGCAAATACAACTCCAGGCTTATAAAAATCACTATTCTGCAACAGAACAAAAATGTTGATTTATTCAGGAAAACAACAATCATATCTGTTATTGCACCAAAGAAAAAGCAGCCATCAATCGTTCTTCAAACGTTTGCAGTAATACATAAAATTTTACTAGTAAATATTACCATTCTTTTATTTTTCTGTTCTTCTCTCTGTCCCTTCAAAAGGACTATTCTTTTCTTCTGTGTCTGGTCCCTGCCTTCTTCTCTAGCATCTCATCTAATACATTGTATAATTAATTATCATATCTTGTTTTTACTGTCTTTTCATTTAATGGAAAATTGAACTCATTTGATTATCCTCCATATTTTTTCCTTCCTTCAAACAATAGAATTTCTCACTTAATATTTTCTTCTGAATTGATTATCCTATTTTAACATTCATATATTTTTCTTCATGCAATTTCTAATATCACAGAATATGTTAGGTTATTCTTAATTTTCAAACTATATTTTTTGAATGTGAAAAAATCTAAAGTATCTACAAAAATCTGAAAGTATTCATGAGACTAGAAGTGAATAGAATATTAAAATAAATCATGAATTGTCTTATATCACATCTGAATTCAATATAGCATAAAATTATATTGGACTATAGCATAAAATTAAATAAATTAAAATTAAAATAGAAAAAAGTTTGTTTTAGTAATAAAAATAACAGTATTTGGTACATGAAGTAAATTTTTCATGAGAGAGTAGGACTTAGGTTGAGAAAAATAGAAAAAAGACATTTCAAAAGAGAAAGTAAAAAGTTATTAATATATCGATTCTTCAAATTTTAATTTATAATTTTAAAACAAATGTACACAATATTCTTATAAATCTATGCTTCAACTTTTCAAATAATTTAAAGGTTATCCTAAAGAAAAAAATACCTATGATTGCAATAAAAATTCAGAAAAATAAATACCTATGATTACAATAGGAAGCTTAGAAAAATAACTTTTGGAAAGGAGTGTTGCTTCATATTAAATTATGGACTTACAATTTATAAGCAATATAGGAAATGTCAGAAGGAAAAACTGAATGATAAGATAGAATTGTAAAACTAGAAATAAATCTAATTAAGCAATAAAAAGCCTTTTCTGAAATAGAATTATATATGGTGGATTCCCAAGTGAATTGTGAAAAAAATTGCTATAGTCATAAAAATGCTTATAAATAAGGTTTTCATAGTTTAAACCCTAAATATGCGATGTCTCCAACATTTTTATAATTTAACTTAATAAACTACTGTATTAATAAAAGCTTAGAAAGGGCAGGACATTTTGGTGGCATCTTACAGATCTTAGGACTTTCAGAAGAGCAAAATCAAGAGCGTTCAAAATAGCTACATGAGGTAGAGCAACCAGGAAGGCTGGTTGTTATAGTGCAGTTGAATGGCCCCCACTTAAGCCTCATATAATTATGGACAGGGCTGAATCTGGCATTCATGATTGGTTTGATATCTGGTGCTGGGACTGGCGGTGTGAGTGTTGCACCTGCCCAGCAGTGGAGCCAACATACAGTGTGAGGGCAGGAAGAAGGCATTTCGTGCCCTCTTTTGACAGTTTGCACGTTGTTGTTTGTGGCTGCCATGAATGGCTGTTCCCCAGCCACTCCACCCTGCCTTGCAGCCAGATGAGTATGGACTGAAACCTCCAAGAACTGAACTCCAAGAAATAAACCTTTCCTTCTGGGCATCAGGTATTTTGTCTCAGCAATGAGAGAAAAGTAACCAAGACACTAGTCATCTGCTGCAGATTGGTTACAGGGTCAGCAGACAATCAGCAGCAAGGAGAACTGAAAAATGCTCCCAGATTTACTACTTGCAAATTTCCTGGCACGCCCCCCCCCCGAAAAAAAAAAAAAAGAAAAATTGCAGAACATATTTGTGGTTTCCGTGAGATTGCAGGGTGACTGGAAATAGTTATTATTTAGGGTCTAAGAAAAAATCATTGAAGGACTGAGGCCATGAACTCTGAAACACAACTTCACAGAGTTACACTGTACCTCAAAAATAATGCACACATAGATTCTTAGAGATTCAGTTACTTTTATGTTTTTAATATTCAAACATTTATAGCATAATATTCAAAAATTTCATAGCATGGAATTTCTCACCATCTTCTCTTTGATGAATATTCTGTGCCCATCAGTCATCTCAAAATCTACATGTCAAAATCCATCATCTTTCCTTACAAGAGAGCCATTTCTGTGATATTTCCTTATCAGAGGTAATAGCACCATAATCTTTTAAGTTGCCAAATCAAAAATATTTTGATATTTGAGAAATACAGCTTTCTCCTTAGATATGCTTTACTTTAAAATATTATTTATATATTCACCAATGAGAATTCTACCAAAGTAATAAAATTCAAGATGACAATGTTCAAAATACTGCATCAGGGATCAAACTCACAGCTTCACACCTGCCAGACAGGAGCTTATGCCACTGAGCCAAACTCCTTGCCCTGGTTTTTCGAGGCAGGGTCGCACTATGCAGCTCAGGCCAGCCTTGAGCTCATATTGTAGCCCAAGCGGCCCTCGAACTCACAACGCTCCTCCTACCTCAGCCTCCTGAGTGCTGGGATTAAAGGCGTGCACCACCACGCCCGGCTTCAAAATACTTTTGACTGATAGTAGAAGTAATCTCTTCTGACTATCCTTAAAAATGTTTATGACTCTGTACACTACTGAGTAGATTTTAAAATGTCCATGGTTATTTATAAAGGTACTGAGATATTTTCTAGGGTAAATTTATTTGATAATTACAGAGTTGTGCTATCTTATCTATTTTCTTTTGAAGAATTCTCTCTAATAGATATAATTGCATTTTGCCTATTAAACCCTAACTTTAAGAAGTTTAGTCTACATAAAAAGACTAATATCTATTTTGGAGAATTTTGTACGTGTGTTGTATTTCCTTCAGCATAAGGGTAATTCTGTACCATGATCAAAATCCTTTTATACATCATACACACATTATGAAACCTATTTATTACATATATATGAGATAATTTATTCAGTGTAATTTGTCTGGAACATGGCTTTTTATCTTTAAGTTTGTAGGGTTTTCTTTATTATAGCTGTGGTTTTATTTTGTAAGATTACAAAAGAAAAGACAATGCTTCAAAGACCCATTCACAGTTACACTAAAATATAATCAAGAATAAAATGATAATCATTTAAATATACATGTTGAAATATTTGTGTGAATATTGGCACCAATTTTGACTCAAAAAATAAGTATAGGTGATAAATGTGTATAAATGTAATTAAATGATATTGTGAATGAATCACAAGTGCGATTAAACTGCATAATTGCATATTGCTATTTTCAGATAGTAAATTTGGTAAATTTGAATTCCAATATGGATATTCTTGGAAAATAAGTAAGTAACATAAAGATTTGTAATTGAAAGGTAGTTATTTGGCTATTTTGGAATGATAGACATTGTAGAAAGAGAAATAATTTATCAAAATCAGTAATAACTTATGTGATGTTTCAGATAAATTAACTAGAAATACAAAAAAGCAGGACTAAATACTAAACAAAGAGGAAATGAAAATTGGAAACACATAAAAGAACTTAATAGTTACATATTTGTCTTAGGCAGTCTAGGCCTTTTTATCTGTTCTCTTATTTGATGTAATCAAGTACGGTAGGTTGATATTTGGAGGCATAAAACAAAAAGAATCTCTGGATCAGAAACTCTATTGGTTTTTACTTTACTGTGAATCTCCCAATCTCCTTATCCTAAATAAAACAATCCTGTTGGTAGTTAATGCTATTGCCTTTGCAAGTGCTATTTTCTCTTCCCCACCTCATGTAATTCCAGAACATGTAATAGCTATTATTTGAGTAGGCATTATCTTTGCTTTCTACAGCTTTCCACAAAATACCTGCTTTTAAAACTTCCTTAAAAATCTCCAGGATTTTTGAAGTGGGTAAAATCAGATTTCATTGACTGTTACATTGTGCTTAGCTTTTTGGTAAACATCTCCTGATTGTGTTCTATCATTCTCTGATAATTTTAATATTTCACTCAATATTGTCTTCTTTACTTTTCTCATCTTCCTTGTCCAATAGAAGAGACAACCCGTGTTGCTGAACAATGACTGCTGTCTCATACTTTTCAGCATGATCCCTCTGACATAACTTTCTTTTTTCCACTCTATTGGCTTACACAAAACGTTGTGATCTACCTTCTGTGATAACTAATGCATAATCTGCTTCCTAATTTTAAAGAATGATCCCACCTCTTACAATTTTGTTCTGGGGGTACTCTGCTTGACCAATGAAAATAGTATATATTTCTCTTTGTTTTGTCTTCTTTAATATCTTTCAGCATTATTTCATAATGTGCACCACACAGTTTTCTTAGATATATTGCCTAGATTTCTAAAGATATTTAATAGATTTTATTCTATTGTATGTGGTATTGTTATGTTAATCTCATCTTTCTTTATTGTTAGAATATATGAATGCAATTGACTTAGTATATAAATATTGTCTTTCCTGCATTGTTAATCTCAATTTTTAGTTCTGCTAGCACTTTATATAGATTCTATAAAATTTTCTGGATTAAAAAATCATGTGTGGATTTAATAACATTTTACTTTTTCCTATCCAAATTGAAAACTTATTTTATTTTCTTATTTTATTGCTCTGGTTCAAACCTTCAATCCAATATTGTATAGCAACATGGAGAAAGGACTCCTGTGTCTTCTTTCTGTCCAAGGAATTAAGTTTTCAGTTTTTGACAGTGAAATTGTGATTACAGTTGTATGTTTTTCAGAAGAGCATATTATCATGAATAGAATGTTTTCTTGGGTTTCTAGTTCTATGACAAGTCTAGTTTTTTGTTCATATTATCTAGAATGGATGTTTGATTTTTTTCCAAGTGCTATTTGTGAGTCTGTAGGGAATATTTTGTATATACTAAATCAAGCTGAATGGTTTTCAAATACAATAATACTACAAAGGGACATATCTGGCAATTACTTCAAATACTTGCATGCTCCATTATTAAAGTAGCTTAGTTATTACATGGAAACTAGGCAAATGTCTACCGACAAATAGATGAATAAGGAAATCTTTGTCAACATGCACAATTAAAGTGTAATAATGAGAGAACGTACAAGAAATAAAGGAAGGAAAGAAACTTTCTGAGATAATTGATATGTTTTTGGTATTGAATATGGTGATGGTGTCACATACATATATTTACCTACATTGACATTAACCTCAGTCAATTGCTTCTCAAAAAAGTAGTTTTTAAGAAGAAAGATTTGTTATATGGGATCAAGAAATGTTTGTTCCAATCTTCCTCACATAGATTCATCTTTCATTACTCACCTGAAGACTTCACACATAATTCCTAAAACTTAACAGAGTTTATGCTTTAATTTTCTTTGCATTAGCCTGTTCTAATCTATCTGTATTGCTATGTTCATGCCATGAACTTCTACAGTCCTCTGGGTATTTCGGCAGGAGTTCACACAAATCAATTAAAATAGTTAGATTCAATCAGTAATAAACAATTTTCCATCAAAGGAAAACCAAGGCACAGATGACTTAACTGCTGAATTCTACTTAATATTTAAGGGAGAAATAATGACAATTCTTCTGTAATTATTCTCAAAGAAAACAAAGGAGAAAAATTTATTTTAATGGGGCACAACAAATACAACTGCAATTGAATGTCCTTGATAAACACAGATGCAAAATACTTCAACAAAATACTAGCAAATTGAATGCAACTCCACATTGGAGTAGTATTTATTATCATCAGGAGGGATTCATATCAGGGATTCAGATTAGTTCCAGAATATGCAAATAACAGATATGATACACCACCTAAATAGATGGATGTATAAAAATTATAATTTTATATAGAAGTTTGAAAAATGAAAATAAATTAGAGCTTTAAATATATAATAAAACTGAATATTAAAAATAAAACTGGTTAAAATATATTTAACAAAATTTTAAAAATAATGTAATATAAATTATACAGAAAGTTCCAAAATTGAGGCCTAATTTTTTTAAAAAGGAATAAAACATGTGAAAAGTAACCAACATATGAAACTGCTTCTGAATATGTGTTAGAAAGAAAATGTAAAAAAATTATATATATAATGTAGTGGCATAGTTAAAGAAGATATTCCTTAGTCAGCTTATGAGTGTGGAAGTAGTTATAAAAATAAAATTAGAAAAGTAATGAGGCATAGAAAAGTGAAAAAGACGTGCTATTACAATAGACAAAGTTGTAAAGATTCATCCATACATGGGAGGACCCACATTAGAGAACAACAAAAGCACACGAAACATCACTTGAGAATAGTCTGTACACGTTCTTCTAATTAATGCATGTTAGTACATATTTGTATTCATTCTTATATGACAATGTCTACAGATTAGATGTTCATGTTAGTTCCCCTAAAATATGGTTCCTTTTGTAGAAACTTTAATCTAAATTTTCTTCTCTCCATATGTCACAACTCATTGCAGCTCTCACACAAGTTCAAAACTTTAAAATGGATTAAGTGCCAGATATAGCTCATCTTCAAGAGGACCCCATCAATAATTCCCTTCCACACACCTCTGTATGGTACAAGAGCTTTTAATAAACTCTCTAGTGCATACTCTGTTGTTTGTTTTGGACTAAAACACTAAAAGGGGAATACTACTGAGAAGAAAAATAGTTCTCTTGGTGAATGATTTAAGTAAAGAATTATTGAATCATTTTTCTTTCCGGGACGGAAACAAGTTTTGTTTACACTGTTTCACATTTTTATCACTATAAATAAGACTTGTCCTGTATTTGGAAGAGTTTATCCCATTCTGAAAAATATCCATTGAAAGTTTATGGCAAAGTAGAGGAGAAAATATAGTAATTTTGCAAAGCAAACATATACAATAATTAAATCAATTATATTCCTCATCATTTCTTTGTCCTTAATATTGAGGATTATGTATAGAAGACATTGGACAAGTGGATTTTTTGTCTTGCAGATAAAATCAGAATAACTTTTCCTTTTATTCTCTGACCTAATGCCCATTTTTCTTCTTTTATCTTTTTGCCTACATCTAATATAGCATTAACATTTAACTGTTTATAAATTCATATTTGAATGACACCAAATACCATAAAGTATTGAGAACTATTATAATTCATAACCAGTTTTAGGAAGATGACGATAACAACATAAAGCATGAAAATAAACACAGAAAAGAGAGATAAAGAGGCTAGGAACTAGAACATTTAGAGATATTAACAGGAAAAAATGAGACAAAACAATGAAAACTTTAACAACAGATGGAAGCATAGAGAATATACACCATATGATGAAAATTTAGGCTCAAAACTTCCTCAAGTAAGGTCATAGAAAATTTATGGAAATATTGGAATCAATCTTTTTCTTTCTCAATAAGGACACTGGTTTTACTGTTCAATTTATTGAAGAAAAAAGCAAATGTAAGAATACAATAGTGATAAGAAATCAGTTGTAAACATTTTGGGAAAGGCTGAATATCTCTGGTTCAGTTATTTTCAGATAATATTTTTTATCAGGCTATAAAATTATGTGAGAATTCATAGGCAAGTGTGCAAGAATAACTGCATACACTTTTACTCATTTATTAACTCATTGAACATATACTATTTTTTTGTAAGTATGTACATGTTTGCTGTTTTTTTGGTTTGTTTGTTTGTTTTTTTCAGTACCAGGAATCAAATTCACAATCTCTTGCTTGCCAAGCAGGCACTTAAGCTGCTGAGCCAAATTCAGGTCCCTGAACATATACTATTTTTATGCATGCATAAAACCTGAGGCTATAAGAAACAGTATATCTTCAGGTAGGTAAAAGATGATTGCACATTAGATCTAAAGGAAGCAGTGTTATCATTTAAATAATGGGAAACTATGGACGTATGGTGAAAGTAGAGCCAATACATTCTCCTGATAAATTGTATATGATTTATATATCAGTGGAACCATGGATGACGCCACAGAGCAATGCTAACATATGTGCTCTCAATTGAAATCAAGAGTATAGTCTTTATAATGTTAAATTTTAGATATATTTTAGATATTTGTAAGACAATTTGAATGTGCAATAGGACATTGAATGTTAAATCTAGAAAGAGGAAATTTGTCTGGAAGGAAAACTTTGAATCTTTGATATAAAGATAATATCAAATTCATAAAAAATAGTTGAAATTGGCTAGGAAATTAAAAATGTAACAAAAGAACCATAGCGACTATAGCAGTCCAAAAGCAAGAGATTAAAGATTAGGGAAGAGGTTAATAAAACTGATTGAGGAAGACAAATCAGTATGTCAGAGGAAACCAGGACAAAACAAGAAACATCAGAAAGGTATGCTGTCCTCAAAGTCTAGTGAGGGAAATTTATAAAGCACGGGGAATAAAAACTTAAAAATGTTGACCCTTGGCCTGTTAAATGAGATAAAGAATAGTAATAGTCAATTCAAAAAGATGTATTTTAAAAGTTAAAGAATGATGAATTTACAGTAACATAAATCTTCTATAATACAAATACTAACAGAGTGAAGGAACTGGTGTGCTAAAAGGACGTGATGTCGACAGAATGGATTGACTAGGAAAAGGACAGATGATACTGACATTAACAGTGGGTGTAAGACTATCTTATATCTACTTGGAATAGCCAACTGTTAAATTCTGAATAATTTTGTGAGCTTGTTGTAAAACCACTGGTAACTTAAAGGTAGCCACAGATGGAAAATTTACAGAAAAGAAAAAAGCAAAGCAAATTCATCAAATTCAGGTTATTTTTTAAATTCCATAGAGAAAGCTTAGCAGCATTTTCTAGTTATAGTATATACTGAAAGTTAAAGTATTTGGGATCCAATCATTGAAAGAAGACAAGAAATAAGCTCATGAGACAAAATCAGGTCAAATAATGTAAAACTTCAGGGTTTTGGAAATGCAATCTGTGTATTGATTTTTATATGTATTATTTGAAAGAATATATGTTACTCAAAAGCTAAAATAACCAGAAATGATGTGCGTAGGCAGTTGTCAGAGCATAACATCACTGAGCAATACTCAGTGTTATAACTAGATGCAATTGAAATCTGGGCACATCAGGGATAAAACAAAAATATACAGAAGGATTAAAAGAAGCAATTGGAACCATGCAACCATGTTTCATGTCTTTAGGGTCTTTGATATGAATAATGTGGGAGAAAAATTGTTATCAAGTGGGAAAGCTTTATGAGAAACAATGTGTGCAGAAGTAAGCCAGCATTTTATGGAGCAAGAGTGTGAATGGAAAATTTAGAGGAAAGGATCAGGATATAGGAAACTGCTTAGTGTGTCTTAGCAGTTCTGAAGAGTATCAAGAAAACGTTTCTGGAGCTAGAAGTTGATGGTATATAGAAACTTATTCATAAGAGTGAGTTGGATGACATTTATTCACCTGGGTTCTTGTGCTAACTGATAGAAAAAGGAACAACTAACATAATGATACTTGTTATAGGGAAGTAGGGCTTTAAGGTTATTTTGAATAGCGAAAGAGACAGGCCTCTGATTTTCCTCATCCTCTCTGATGATGTGGTACAAGGGTTGAAAGTCACAGTCTGAGGGCAGGTGAGCTGATGCGAAGCAAGGAGATTTAAGGGAAATGTGGTTTTTAGTCATGTAGCAAAACCTGTTTTGGCCTCTGAGGCTAAGAGTCAGCATGGCATTTTATTCTAATCATTCTATTAACTGAACTCTTTTGAACTGAATGTTTCCTGCAATATGGAAATAACAATGTGGGTTCCAACTTGTGAAGATTTCATTCTGCTTTTTAAAAGTGTAACAATGTGACTGTCAATTTGGAGATCAAAGATAGTTACAGACTGGAGATGGTCATGGTGCATTATTTAAACTGTTTATGT
>RJWM01020643.1:0-36797 GCA_004363535.1 Dasyprocta punctata | reverse complement strand
CTCGGCTCCTACGTAGAACCCTCAACCCACTGCACAGCTCCTTCACCCTGCTGGCATAGACTTTCTGGTTCCACCACTGACCTGTGGCCTTCCCAGCACAGAACCGTAAATAAACTGGCGTGAGCCCTTATTGGGGGCTCTTAGATTCCCAGTTGGTACTGTGGGAGGCATTGTCATGCATTTGGGTCTCTAGTGGGACTCTTGCATGATACTGCTGTGGGATCCAGGCCCTCGGCTATCCTGGGTCTTAGTGTTGTGGACAGATCTTCCTGCACCGTCTTGTGTTTAACTTTGGGTGATTATGATAAAAACAGTATTACAAATCCTGTGTCCTGTATGTAGTTGTTCTCCCTGTAACCCCTGACTACAACAGTTGCAATATTCTGTATCGTTATCTTCAAAATGGTTCTTTACATTAACAGATATAGACATGTAAAATTGATCTAATCATATGAGTATTAACTGTTCTTTCTCAATAACTGATACATTCAGCGGTATGTTCTATTTAGTTATCTTACAATATACATATATACAGATTTATATCTTTTCCTTTTCCCTTCACTCTTTCCCCCTTTTCCCTTACCAATTACTTTTGCTCTTCCAGCTGTTTTTTACCCTTACATAGTATTTATTATAGATTTTGGATCATATATACTTTTTCCGTTTCTTACACTAGGAAGACAATATGGTATTTACACATGTGGGTTTCATTTATCTCACTTTATGAGTATGGTCTCAAGTCGTGTCCATTTGCTTGTAAAAGTCTCAATGCAATCTTTCTTAATAGCTGAGTAGTACTCCATTGTATAAAAATACCACACCTTTTTTATCCATTCTTTGATTGATGGGCACCTGGGTTGTTTCCAAAATCTGGCTATTACAAATTGGGTTGCTATAAACATGGGTGCACAGATATCACTGTGGTATGATGTTTTCAATTCTTCTGGGAAAATGCCCAGAAGTGGGATAGCTGGGTCAAAAGGGATCTCTAATCCTAGCTTCTTGAGGAATTTCAACACTGATTTCCACACTGGTTGTGCCAGTCTACACTCCCACCAACAGCAGAGAAGAGTTCCTTTTTCCCCACAGCCCCTCCAGCATTTGTTGTTGGTTGATTTTTTAATCTTGGCCATTCTTTCTGGAGTGAGATGGAATCTCAGTGTTGTTTTAAATTGCATTTCCCGAATGACAATTGATGTTGAACATTTTTTCATATATTTATTTGCCATTTGTATTTCTTTCTCTGAGAAGTGTGTGTTCATCTCAGATGCCCATTTTTGGATTGGGTCCTTGAAATTTAGGGGCCTGATTTCTTTTAATTATTTGTACATTTAGATAGAAGTCCTTTGTCTGATGGACAGTTGGCTAAGATATTTTCCCAATTCGTGGGTTTTCTTTTCACTCTGTTGGAGATTTCCTTTGACATGCAAAAACTTTTTAGTAAGATGAGATCCCAGTTGCTGATTCTGGGAAGTATTTCCCATGCAATTTGATTTTTGCTTATGAACTCTCTGCCTACTCCTATGTCATCAAGATTTTTACGTACTCTGTCTTCTAGTAAGTTTAGTGTCTCTGTTTTAATATTCAGATCTTTGATTCATTTTGACTTTATTTTAGTACATGGTGATAGACATGGATCTAGTTTTAGTTTATGGCATATAGAAAGCCAGTTTTTCCAGCACCATTTGTTAAACAGCCTATCTTTCTTCCAATGCACATGTTTGGCCCCTTTGTCAAAGATGAGGTGGCTAAGTGTGTTTGTAGTTGTGGCTATATCTTCTAATCTATTCCATTGATCTTCAGGTCTGTTTTGATACCAGTCCCATGCTGATTTTATCACAGTAGCTTTGTAGTATAATTTCAAGTTGGGGATTTTGATGCCTCCTGCTTTACCACTGTGACCCAGTATTGCCTTTGCTACTCAAGGTCTTTTCTGGTTCCAGATGAATTTCAGGAATGCTTTCTCTAGCTCTGTGAGGTGGGAAAGTGGTATTTTGATTGGAATTGCATTAAATCTGTATAATAATTTTGGGAGAATGATCATTTTCATGATGCTTGTTCTTCCTATCCATGAACAGGGAATATCTTTCCATTTTCTGAAATGTTCTTCGATTTCCTTCTTTAGAGTAATGTATTTTTCACTGTATTCATCTTTTACTTCCTTTGTTAGATTGATGCTTAAGTATTTCATTTTTTTGGATGTTATAGTGAAGGGTGTGGTTTCCCTTATTTCTCTCTCAGTGACTTTGTTGTTTGTGTACAGGAATGTTATTGATTTTTGAGTGTTCACCTTGTATTCAGCTACATTACTGAATTTGGTTATTGCTTCTAGAAGTCTTCTAATGGATTTTTGGGAGTCTTCTATGTAGAGTATCATATCGTCTGCAAAATAATGATAATTTCACTTCTTCCTTTCCTATTCTTATTCCCTTTATTTCTTTCTCTTGTCTAATTGCTCTGGCTAATATTTTCAGAACTATATTGAATAGGAGTGGTGATAATGGACATCTTTGTCTTGTTCCTGATTTTAGTTTGAAAGTTTTCAGTTTTTCTCCATTTAGTAAGATGTTGGCTGTTGGTTTATGATATGTGGCTTTTATCAGGTTGAGGTAGAGACCATCTATTCCGATTTTCTCTAGGGTTTTTTATCATGAACGGGTGTTGGAATTTGTCAAAAGCTTTTTCTGCGTCTATTGAGATGACCATGTGGTTTTTGTCCTTGGCCCTGTTGGTATGGTGTATTACATTTATTGATTTGCATATGTTGAACCAACCCTGCAGTCCTGGGATGAATCCCACATGATCATGGTGTATAATCTTTCTGATAACTTGCTGTATTCTATTTGCCAGTATTTTATTGAGGATTTTTGCATCTATGTTCATTAGGGAGATTGGCCTGTAATTTTCTTTTTTGGTTGGGTCTTTCTCTGGTTTTGGTGTTAGAGTAATACTTGTTTCCAGGAATGAGTTAGGGAGACTTGCTTCCCTTTCGATTTCATTGAAGAGTTTGAGGAGTGTTGGCATTAAGTTTTCCCTAAGTTTCTTGTAGAATTCAGCAGTGAATCCACCATGGCCCAGGCTTTTCTTTGTTGGTAGGGTCCTAATTAGATTTTCAATTTCATTAGCTGAAATTGGGTTATTCAGCAGCTTTACATCTTCTTGATTCAGCTTTGGTAATTCATAGGTTTCTAGGAATCTGTCCATTTCTTCTGTGTTATCAAATCTATGTGAGTAAAGATTTTCAAAATAGGTGTTGATGACCTTCTGTATTTCCGCAGGGTTTGTAGTGATTTTACCCTTTTCATTTCTTATTGCATGAATCTGAGTTTTTTCTTTCCTCTTTTTGATAAGGTTGGCTAGGGATTTATCAATTTTATTTACTCTTTCAAAAGAACCAACTCTTCGATTCGTTAAATCTTTGTATTGTTTTCTTGGTTTCAGTTGCATTAATTTCTGCTCTAATCTTAATCATTTCGTCCCTTCTTTGGACTTTGGACTTGACTTGCTCTTTTTTTCTGGAAGTTTGAGATGCATCATTAGGTTGTTTATGTGTGTTCTTTCCATTTTTCTGATGTGAGAGTTTAGTGCTATAAATTTCTCGCTGAGGACTGCTTTCATTGTGTCCCACAGGTTCCAATAATTTGTATTTGCATTTTCGTTCAACTGTAGATATTGTTTAATTTCTTCCTTAACTTCTTCTGTGACCCATTGGTTATTTAGGAGAGTATTATTTAATTTCTATGTGTTTATGCAGTTATTGTAGGTTTTTTTGTCATTCATTTCCAATTTTACTGCGCTATGGTCAGATAATATGCATGGAATTATTTCAGTTCCTTTGCATTTACTTAATCATGTTTTGTGGACCAGTATATGATCTATTTTAGAGAATGGCCAATGTGCAGCTGAGAAGAATATGTATTCTGACGTTGATGGGTGGAATACTCGGTACACATCTGCTAGGTCCATTTGTTCACAAGTTTGATTCAGTTCTGTTATTTCTTTGCTGATTTTTTGTTTGGTTGATCTGTCTCTCTGTGACAGTGGGGTGTTAGGGTCCCCTGTTATAACTGTAGAATTGTTTATTTGGATTTTCATGTCTATTAAGAATTGTCTTACATAGTCGGGTGCTCCCATATTCAGTGCATACATATTTATGATTGTAATCTCTTCCTCTTAAGGTTTTCCCCTCACAAGTATGTAGTGACCTTCTTTATCTCTTTTGATCATTTTCGGTTTGAAGTTCGTATTGTCTGCAAACATAATAGCTATCCCTGCTTTTTTCTGTGTTCCTGTTGCATGGAGTATTGTTTTCCAGTCTTTGATTTTTAGTCTGTGAATTTCCTTTTGAGTGAAATGTGTTTCTTGTACACAGCATATTGTTGGGTTTTGTTTCTTAACCCACACTGCTAGTCTGTTTCTTTTTATTGGTAAGTTGAGACCGTTTACATTGATTGATATAACTGATATGTACTGGCTCATCCCTGTCATGATATCTTTCTGTTGTTGGTTTTCTACATTTTCTGTTTGATTATTTGCCCTGCTTAGTGGTTTCCTTTTGTTGTTGTTCTTAAGATTGTAGCTATCTTTGATTTTTTCTACAGTGTCTTTCAGTACTGTTTGTAGTGTTGGTTTGGTGGCCATAAATTTCTTCAGTTGTTCTTTGTCATGAAGGTATCTTATTTCTCCATCAATTTTTAAGGATAGTTTTGCAGGGCACATCAATCTGGGTTGAAAATTGTTTTTCTTCAGGATTTGAAATACTTCACTCCAAGCTCTTCTTAACTTAAAGGGTTGTGTTGAGAAGTCTGCCGTCATTCTGATAGGCTTTCCTTCATAGGTGATCTGTTTCTTTTCTCTGACAGCTTTTAGTATTTTGTTCTTGTGCTGTATTTCTGATACCCTTATTATTATATGTGTGGGTGAGGATTTATTTTGGTTATGGTTAATTGGGGTTCTGTATGCCTCGGTTACCTGTATTTTAGATTCTCTTCCCATGTTTGGAAAGTTTTCTGCTATTATTTCTGTGAATAGTCTTCGCAGGTCATTAGTATTGACCTCTGCTTTTTCATTTATGCCTATTAATCTTATGTTATTTCTCTTGGCATCATCTTGCAGCTGTTGAATTGTTGTTTCTTGGTTCCTTACTATTTTTAAGAGATCTTTTCTTTTGTGGCCATGAGCTCCCATGCTGTCTTTAAGATCTGAGATTCTATCTTCAGTTTTGTTTAAGTGGTTTTTCAGACTTTCCATGGAATTTTTCATTTCCTGCATTTCCCTTTGTATTTGTTTCATGCACTCTGTTTGTGTCTTATATTGTATATTCAAAGTTTCGATCATTTTCTTAAGTTCTATTTTTTTATCTTGCTCTTCTTTAGATACACACAACATTTCTTTAATAATGATTCTCATTTTATTTTTTAGCTGAGAGAATATTTCTTATTTGAGTTTCTCTATAGCTTCATTGAGCTGTTTCTTTACTGCATTTTCTATCATTTCAGAAAGTTCAGTTGTATGACTCCCACTGTCTTCCATTTCAGTGTCTCTGGGATTTGTTCTCAGTGGGCTAGGGGATTGAGGCTGCCTCTTGGTCTTTTGTTTTATCATTTTCTTCTAGAACCTGTGTGGCTCTGTGTCCTACGAGGCTGACTGTGTGTTCCCCTTGTGGGTCTCACTGAGACGCAGGACCCAGTAGAGCTGAATCTTGTGCGCAGCTAATGAGGGCACACTTCAGGAGTGTGCAGGTGGAGCCTCCGCCTTACTGGGTGTGGGTCAAGGCCTCTGGGTCCCAGGCAGCTAGGTGGAGTGTACCCCGGAGTGTGGCGCCACCCAGATCCTGAGTCTGGCTTCAAGGAGTTCAGAGCCTCTGTGTGCCAGGAAAGCCTGGGTGAGTCCCAGGCCTGCAGTGCTGGGGCCTTGCTCCTGGCTGGGTGGGCCTGCGACCTCTAGGACCTGGCGTACTGGCCGCTCTACTGAAGAATGGAGCTCACATGCACCTTGCGCTCTGGTGGGGAGAGCCCAAGCTTTCCAAGGCCCTGCAGCTATGCTAGCCAGTCCCTGATGAGCAGCTCTGGGGTCCTGGGCTGCGCTCGGTTCAGTACCTCTGTGTCCTGCGAGGCTGGCTGGGCATTCCCCTGGTGTGTTGTGCTGAGTCCCGGGACCGGGCAGAGCTGGATCCTGTGCACAGCTAGTGAGGGCGCCATCCTGGAGTCAAGAAAAGTAGTTTTTATCTGACTAAAATTTATATCACATATTTATAGAACAAATAAAAGATACAATACTAGATTTTTTGTTAATTTCAGAAAAATTAACAGCTCATTCTCAACCAAAATAACTTCCAAAAGCAATAACTGATCTCATTTGTACTACTTCCCCCTCCACTGATATATAATGGATAAAATCAAATCAAAGAAAAAAATTCTAAAAAATTCCCTGAATTGCCAATATGTACAATCTGTACCATTCTTTTGGAACTCTCCTTTCTAGTTGCTTTATATTTTTGTGGAATTTTATTTCCTCATATAGATTTGCCTACTTCCTATGAACGGGAATATATACTTTTTATTAGTTTTCACCAGTTACTTGCGTATAATAGAACTTCATTAAATATTTTCTCCTTTTCTCATTCAATGATTCTTTGACACATTACTGGGTCTGACACTATGATAGGTGCTGAAATATAGCAGTAAATAAAATTAATAAGATTGCTATCCTGTTAGCACTTACTATCTAGTAAGATAATATAGAAATAACAACACAAACAAATACATAATTTTATATTTTGGAAGGTGCTACGAGAGAAAAGTAAAGGGGTATGATTTTATTTGAGGGATTAGGGAAGATATCTCTGAGAAAACTATATTAACATCTAAATGATGAATAAAATTAGCTGAGTGAAAAGTGTATTAGTCTGCATCCAATCAGGAGAAGAAATTGGAGTAAAGTGAGGTTCAAGAACACGTGGAGCTCATCGCTTGAAAATATGCCTCTCTTATAACAATGGAAGGGTGTCACAATGTGTAACTATGGTGGAGATGGGGTTTAGTTCAATTACAGAGAGGCTGCCTCTCCATATGAGAAAGCTTCAGGGAAACAGCAACAAGCTGAGACCTCTGTAGTTTTTTTATTTGTAATCAGGGACATAAAAAAAAGATTAGAAGACAAACATTTGCAATACTTTTTCAGTAAGTCCTCAATTTATGAACATTCGAGTTGTGAGTTTGCATGAGTGAAGTGTTGTACAAGACTCGCTTTGTCAGATATGAAGGAATCCAATTTATGAATGTTCTCCCAGAAAGAAACTCATTTGTAAGTTGGGGATTTATTCTATAGGCATTTTGGTCAGGGAACAGTGAAGGAATGGGGTAGTTTGTTACGTGACACATGTTGACCTAGTTTAAGCAATCTTTTTGGGGCACAGGGGACACAACAGCCAGAGCAACCATCACTGAGAATAATTTATTGTCGATTCTGCTTTTATGCCATAGATGTGTTTTAAATTTTATCACGAATTCTAGGAGCCTGAGAACTGTTGTTCCAAAGTCCCTTGCTTATTGCACACATTTCAATCACTCCATTGGCCAGAGTCTTCCCACAGAAACGGACTCCAAAATCTGGGTGTGAACCTCCAGTGGCCATATCTGTGTTAATTGTTGATGTCTTCTGCCCATAGTCAATTCATTTATTCAATTAAGTGGTTGTTCTAAATTTAATTAATACTAGAACTTTGGGGACATCTGGTCACCAAACGGAGCAACAAACTATAAGAGACCTGAATCTAAATATAAATCTCTGTTTGTTTATACTTACTATGTGATAGTGGGAAATTTAAACTACCTATAGTTTCTACATTTGTAAAATGAAGATCACAATAGCTCTCTTCTTGAGTTGCTGTGAGGGTTAAATTAAATGCTCACCGACATCTGACATAGATGTCAGTGAATCCCCCAATATACAGTGAATAGAACGTAAGAATAAAAGGGAATTAATTTTTCATTAACCCTAGCCTTAATTTATCAAATTATGTTTTTTTCTGATCATATGAAAGGTCTGGGATTTGATAAGTAGCACTATGAAATATAGATAGATAAATAGTGGGTTTAAATTGGCATTTATCTATACAAGAATTAAAAAGTGGCTAAGTAATACATGAAAATATACTCAATATAATTAAGCATTAGGGGAATTCAAATCAAAACCTCAATAAGATGCCACATCATACTCCCTGGGATAGCTGTAATAAAAAAATTTTGCAATAAAACTGTTGAAAAGAATGGCAAGTGTTTGGAACACTTAGTACAAATGGTCTTGGGATGAAATGATTCAACCAGTTTAGAAAAAAGTTTTGTAGTTTCCCCAAAAAGTTAAATGTAGAATAATCACATTATTAGTGAGTTTTGGGGCACTGGAGTCTCCTTCTAGAGGTAGTTTCTGGGTGGACTCTGTCCAGAGCAAAGAATTATTCAAGACAAATCAATCTTTCAAGAGGTTTTATGTTTATTAAAAGGTAGAAAAAGAAACCAACGGTGCAGTGCAAGTTTGGGCCAACTGAAAGAGAAAAAGAAGTACACTCTACAGTATGAGAGAGGACCACCGTGAAAGAACACTGTAGCCCAGAGCTCAGTGGTGACTGTTCTTTCCTATCTCCCACTCCTCAGGCTAACATTAGATCTAAGCCATCGTATCCAAAACTGCTCAGGTTCTCATTAGAAAGACAGAAGATAACACTCTGATTGGGTCCACAAGCAGGGCTTTGTTAACTGTTCTGTGCACATGTCCTGGAACTTTGTAATCAACATGCCCACTTACCTAGCCAGTTTTCTAAGCCCCAATCTCCTGTTTCACTTCCCCCTGAGAGATTTCCTTCTCCATAAATCTTTATGAAGTGCTAAAGGAGTGGAGGTCTCCATCTTTATATAGCTACATCGTATTGAAAGAGGCTATAGGTCTTACCTACTAGAAATTATGTTCTCTCCAACTACCTTGGGGTGTTGTAGCTCTCTGGCTGGGTTGAAGAAATAAAAAAAAAATGATGAAAAAAGTGTTACTATCTATATGTGAAGAACCATTGAGCTACCTGTTTGATGGAGAAAACTTGATGAATTTGTCAGAAAAGTTATTTTATTATTAGTTTAGGAATGTAGAGGTCAAATATGAGAAACAGGACAGAGTTCTAAGCTTAATGTGGAGGATACAGTATGGTAAAGAAGCATGTTAAATAAACATAGAGCCATAGCCTTGGCAAGATTACCACCTTATAGATTAATTAAGAATGGGAGTCAATACAGGTATGTTTATGCTGTAGTGAATTATGAGTCATTGCTTTTTGAAGAGGAGCCTCAGGTTTTCCAGAATTTCACAGGTACTCCAGTATTAGTCTTGTGAAAATTTTAGTGACCATTTCCCATGTAGGATTTCCCATGTGGGGTTTCTACTCCATTCCTTGAAGAATGACTGGTTTAATGGTCCCTCAGGAATTGGGAATAAAGCTAGGGCCTTGAGGGGTTGTAAGGCTGTCTTTCTTGCCTCTCTACCAGTACCCTGTTGACTTCCCAAGGAGATTTTAGGCATGCCTCACTGGGGTCCCTTTCAGTGACTGCTATGTTTTGTAGATGGCTGCTTTTTAGTCAGAAAAGCCCTTTCTTTCCATGTTATTGCATGGAATGTCACACCAGAAAGGCATATTTAGAGTTTGCATAGATTTTTTTGACTTTTCCAAATATCAATGCCCAAATAAGAACTATGAGCTTTGTTTTTTGAGAAGTCCCTGGGGAAAGAGGTTTGGCCTGAATGACGTGTTGTGAACTGACAATTGTATAGTCTGTTTTTTGGTGTCCTTCTTGAAGAAAGTTAATTCCATCAGTGAATCACACTTCCTTAGAGTCTTGGAGGGGCAGGTAACTGATATGTCATCTGCTTGCATAGGTCTGGGAAAGCATCTCTTCACATGAAGTGCTAACTTCTGAGCCTGTAGGCATCAGAGAATCGTGCACATCTTTATAGTGATCTCAGAGGCATCTAAGAAACATTGTCTGACATAGTCCCAATAGGTAAAAATCTCATTTGTCTTTTGCCAGAATTGGAGAATTGTCTTTAATTTGTTAGTCTTCCTAGTAAGGGAGTAGGACATGGTAGGACAATTAAAAACTCACAGTTGAGCATTTGACCTTCAAAGTGACATGTCAAAGCAGGAATAAAGACGTTCTGACTACATATTTCCTTGATACTAATTTTGGCTGTAGAACTAGGGGAGGGTTTTCTAGGGAAGGAAGTTAAAACAGAAGTGAAAGGAACTGAAACTGCTTACCCGTGACATCCAGGATCACTCTCGGTTACTCATAGGAGATGGAGATATTCATGCAAGTGGACATTGCAAGTTACCCTAGGCACTTTCAGTCCTCTACATCAGAGTGGGACCTTGTAGCAGGAGATGGCCCCCAGCCAGTACACTTCAGCTTGTTGGTTGCCCAGGTAATAGTTCTGGTTACAGTTCCTGTTACTTTTGTTTCTTAGAAGCAGTTGGTCACTGTAATGTATAAGTGGTCACTATGTTGTATATTGTAAGAACCAATCCCCAACTGACAAGTCATTATGCTTCTGTACTTCCTGCTTGCTTATCATATATAAGCCCTAGACCACCAGAGATCAGGATCTGATATTTTGGGAATGATCCTGATCAGTGACAGTTGACATAAAATAAATCTGCCTCTAAATGCTGGGTGCTGTTTCAGTGCTTCTGCTTGCCATTGCATCTGGTACATTGGCCAGGAAGACCAACCATGATGACCTGTTTGTTCACTAGTCATGGACCTTGAAGATAGAGCAAGGACCTCTCCAGTTCCAGATGGGAAAGCACACACTTAAGATTTCTCAAATGACCCTCAGAAGCCTGGAGGATGATTCCTGGCTCCCTGCTCAGGCTTACATTGGACCCCAAAGAAAGCAGGATGCAATCTGTCTGTCTGTCTGCCTGCCTGCCTGATTCTAGTAAGCCCCTGGGGCACCCCAGTTAGTCTGTCAGTCCTGCTCAGCTTTAGCAGAAGGGGAATCTGATCAACTCTTGTTAGTCAGGAAAACCCTCAAGGGAAGGGAGTTGGAATGTTTAACCTGTGAGCGCCTGTTGAATGTGTATGTGAGTGAGTAGAATGGATATCATAAGCAAAAGGCTGTTCCATCAGTGCACCAAAACTGAGAAGCACTGGTCACAGTGGCTGATTTGACCCTTACTTGCGGTTCTGTGATGATTAACATATGGATTAACACCATACCCTCTGGTTACAAGTTACAAGGGCTACAGACACAAAAAATAAATGCTCCCTCTGTCTTTGAGACACAAAGAAATCTGACTGTCCAGGCCCACTTTGACCTGACCCTCTTCTCACCCTTTTGGGCCTGGATGTATAGGACAGACTGAGCTCTATCAAATTGGTCCTCTGAGTAGCCCATGGTCATTGAAAAAGTTGGGGACAAATCTGCAAATCTCCTGATAGACAATGGAACAGAACTCTCTGCCTTCAAAAGTTTTCTCTGTCAAAAAGTTACCATCTCTGGGACAACTGGGACGCTCTTCTCTCTTTCCTTCTGCCAGGCACAAACTTGCAGACTTGGAGGACATCTCACCAAACATGAATTCCTGAATAAACCAGTCCCCACTACCACTTCTATGAAGTGACCTCTTCTTCAAATTTGAAGCAACCATCTCCTTTGCACCAAACCAGTCAGCCTCGCTCTCATCTAACCCTACACTTTCAACTTTGGCTGTTCCCTGAGAGGAAAATGATGGCTGTATTACTTAGAGACAGAAAAACATAATCCTGAAGTTCTGAAAACTTTCCTCCCAGAGGTATAAGCTAAAGACTCACTTTTGGGCTGATCATTAACTGTGCCACCTCACACAACCCCCACTGTTTTTCAGTGTCATGGAAAGTACAGTCATCCAGCCACACATCAGCCTGATAGACTGTTAATCACCTTTCTGAATGCCATCAACAATGCATCCATCACCTTGCATTCTGCGATTCTCAAATCATACACCCTTTTTGGACTGTTACTCACTTGTCACAAGGGCTTGAAAACTCTCCCCCTATTTTCAAGGAGGCCCTAGCAACAGATTAGGCTCTCAGACAGCCATTTTCTCTGTCCCTTCTAGTTTTGTCATGGTCCTCTGAGAAAGAAAAAATGAGACTTCAAAACTGCAAAATGTCTATAGACTGTCAAACTGCTAAAATATACCTCTCCTGCCTATAAAGTCAGTTCAAGAGTCCCACACTGCTAATGCTCCCACGATTGCGCTCCATGTACACTGCCTCGGTCTTCTGCCACAAACAGCCTGCCAGTACACCTGCCTGGATGTAAAGAATGCCTTTTTCTGACTTTGATTGACTCCTGTCAGCCAGCCTCTCTTTGCCTTTAAATGGAAAGACCCCAGTTCTGGACTCAAAAATCAACTGACCTGGACTCAACCTCCCAGAAGTTCAAAAACTTATTTACCTTCTTTGGAGAAGCCTTCACAACTGACCTTGCTAGTTTTCCAGCACAAAATATCACTGTACTTCTGATTAATGACACCTAAGTTGCCTGCTATAAAGACACAAAAGTTCTGCTACAATATCTGGCAGAAACTGGTTACAAGAAAGAAAGTCTGCAAATTTCTTGGAGTTGATGACTGCTATAGAATCTAGATCCTTGACTTCACAAAGTCAATAATACTCAGACTGTCAGCTCCTGGGAGCACCGAATGGCCTACCTTGGATCCGGTCTCTAAGAGCTGCCTCCTGCTTTGTCTCTGTGCTCTTACAGCTGCTGTCCTGATCAGAAAGCTGACAAGCACACCTTGGGCCAAGACCTAACTGTCCAGGTGCCACATACTATGCTAAACCTCCTAAATAACTGTGGACCACTCAATCCTGCCATGTATCTGCCCAACAAACTGGGCCCACCAGACAATGACTAAAAAGTAAACTCTCTGACAGATGCTGATTACACCCTGTTTACAAATGAAAGTAGCTCTGTTAGGAATAGAGTCTGACAGGCTAGATATCCTAGGGTCACGTTGGGCAAAGTTATTGTAGTTAAAGTTCTCCTGCTACTGCTTCCTGCAGCTGTTTGGTAACCTGCCACCAGTGATACCAAACCTGAGCTCCAAAGCCTCCTCTAGGGATCAGATTGACTGAAACATCAACTCTAGTCATAAAACTTTACCTGCTACTCCCAGAAGATCAAACCAGACCTTTCTCCACCATATATCCTGCAAACTTAAGCTGTAGTGCTGCCACCTGTACCTTTTTAGCAAGCTCAGGCTCCAGCATCTATGTCACTGACCTTGATCTTATGCAATATAGTGAAATTTCCCCATTTAAAGATATATAGATAGATTACACAGAAATAAAACCTTATGGGGTTACAAATATCTCTTAGTGTTTGCCTGCACCTATTCAGGATGGCTAAAAAAGTTACAGGGTCCTGCTACCAATTATACCTGTAGACACTCCTGCACACACATATAACCCAAGTACATATTAACTACCTTTACAAGTTTCAAAAATCTAGCACTGGATCTGCTGGATAATTTACCTGGACCAGAGATCTCACTCTAAAGAGATGACATACTCAAAGCCCTGCTCTGGTCAATCTGGACACTGACCAATCCACACATAGCGGAAGCCAAGGGACATCATTCACAGGATTTCTCCAGACTTTAATACATGATTCCTCTTGATCTTTGTGCTTCATTGGGCTGCTTCCCCAGTCCTTGCTTTCCCATATCCATGCTAGTTGTGGTATCCTTGCCTTAAACTCCATGAATCATTGCCCCAAGAGAATAGAACAATCAATCAAACACTTGACCAAGATTTGACAAGCATCCAAGGCACGTTGGACACTCTCCTAGATTAGATTAACTCCCTCACTACCTTCCCAGAGTAATGTTACAGAACAGACAGATCTAAATTATGTCTCTTCCTAAAAGCAACTTAGGAAAAAACTCTGCACAAAGATAATCTTGGAGACTATAACTAGGACCCATCCTAGGATCACTGACAACTTTAATGTTATTGCTTCTAGTTGGTCCTTGTCACAAAAGATCACATTTAATATACCCAGCAAAGATTTTCCAGGGAAACTGAAAAAAGGACAAATGTAACAGAAGATGTCCAGTTCCCAGCCAGTATTCTTCAGTTTATTAGTTGTCCAGTAATAGCTCCACTTATAGCTCCTGTTACTTTTGCTTCTTAGAAATGCTTGTCACTGATGTATAGCTGGTCACTATGATGCATATTGTAAGAATTGACAAGCCTTCTGCTTCTATACTTCCTGCTTGCTTATCCTGTCTAAGCCCTAGACCACCAGAAATCAAGGTCTGATATTTTGGGAAGGATCCTGATCAGTGCTTGTGGTTGTAAGATAAATCTGCCTCCAATCCCTGAGTTTTGGCATTTCTGCTTGCCATTGCAAGGTGAAGGTTTTGGATGGCCTAGCCTCTATCTGAGAGTGTAACAGTCAATCCTCCAGTGCCATGGATCAGGTATAACAGCCACCTGACATATGGTGCAGGGCCTAAGTGGTGGCTTGGTGTAGTCATGTACCCAGTTTCCAGTTTTCTTGTAGGCCTTGATTGGCCTTGGGTTGGGTTTGCTTAGAGTTGGGTGTGCTTAAAGCACTGACAACTGCAACAGCCATAATTTTGGCCTGCTGTTTTTTTCTCAGTCCATCTCCTCTTAGTCTCATCTAGATCCCAGTTTCTGATCATAGAAAAGGCTGTGTACAGCAATTGGATTATAAGGGCCTGGAGCCCCATCTGTAAACCCAGTATGTTCTTTTGAAAATACTGGGTCTCTCTGGGGTGTTAGGAAACAGGTGAAAAAGACTCATATTCCCCGGGGTGACAGGTGGGCATCTGAGAACAGAATCATCAACAATATCAATTTCTTCTTTCTTGGAGTCCTCTTTAAGTAGCATGGTTGTTAGGTCTTTCCAGAGATAAAGAATCATAGAAGCCTGAAAATAAGTGAAAATACTTTCCTAGTCTTCTGCAGAAAAAAAATCTAACTGAAGAATAGTATTTATATGCAGATTGGCATTGTGTGCCCATCTCAGACCATTTCCTAGTTCATCCTAATGGTGAGGTACCTGGGGCCTGCTGGGTGTTTTCTATGGTGCATTGGCTCACTGACCCCTTAGAGAGAAGGGTAGAGCCCACCTAGCAGTTCCCTTAGAAACTGCCAAAAGATCAGGGTGGAGTCCCCTTCTGCCTTCCCCCCAGGGAGCTCCCTTAGATCGGGGTGAAGCCCCATACTGGAGGCTCTCTTAGCCATCTGAGAAACATCCCTTGCATTTGCCTCTATAATAAAAGCATTGATTTGTTTAAGGTAGTAGAGAGAGAAGCCTCTTTTCAAAAACTTTAAAAAATTCTAAGTGTAGTACAAGGGTAGCTCTGCTTTTGCATATTCACAACCACTTGAATTATTGGTTGTTTCTTTGTTTTGCTCAGAGCATTAGGCATATGTTTCTAAATTACCTGAATTTCTGTTAGAAAAAAATAACAGAAGGGATCTAAGACAATTCAGAAGAGAAGAAGGAGTATACCCATATGTTTCCTAAAACCAAAGACTTAGCTCCTATCTACAAGGATGAGATTTCCTAGTGTCTATGAGGTCATTTGAAAAGAAGAAAATGAAAAACAGACATGTTACAACTATGTTACCAAATCTTGTGACCAACCCAAATGATCAGGAAACATGCTAGCCATAAAATACTGAGTAAAAAGTCTCATATATACAAATAAATTTCAGAAAGTTTGGGGCCATGCCTGTCATTCTTAATTCATAGCTGAATCCTTTGTCCTTACCACAGTATACATGTAAGAAAGAAGTTAGTACTTTCCCCATAGACCAATTTTTCTATACACTAGTACTTGTGTTTAAAGTGTACTATGGTAAAGGGACAAAAGCATTGACCCTTTCAATTAGTCTTGCATAAATGTCTGATAGGTGGTGCTTTGCTATCAGAAAGTCCATATACAAGTCATGCTAATGTTAACATTCTCTGAACATATGTCCCATGCAGAGCCATCTAGTTTGTTTTTGAATAGGCAAAACACTGACTACTTTACACTTTCTCACTTTCAGTCACTTTTCTCCACTCTCTGTATCCCATAAATATCCCTTGACTCTCTCCCTGGGGAGACAAATTTGAGTCTGTGAGTTCCCCCTTACATTTAGGCCCCTTGTGAATGAAATTGTTCTGTTTTTCAAAACTTGTTGCTTCAACCAGAAGAAACCTAGAATAGCAGAGGCAATTCTGGGCAACGAAGGTAAGGCAGGAGGCATCACAATCCCTGACTTGAAACTATACTACAAAGCTACTGTGATAAAATCAGCATGGTACTGGAATTAAAACAGACCTGAAGATCAATGGAATAGATTAGAAGATACAGCCACAACTACAAACACACTTAGCCACCTCATCTTCGACAAAGGGGCCACACATGTGCATTGGGAGAAAGATAAGCTGTTTAACAAATGGTGCTGGAAAAACTGGCTTTCTATATGCCATAAACTAAAACTAGATCCATGTCTATCACCATGTACTAAAATAAAGTCAAAATGGATCAAAGATCTGAATATTAAAACAGAGACACTAAACTTACTAGAAGACAGAGTACGTAAAAATCTTGATGACATAGGAGTAGGCAGAGAGTTCGTGAGCAAAAATCAAATTGCACGGGAAACACTTCCCAGAATCAGCAACTGGGATCTCATCTTACTAAAAAGTTTTTGCATGTCAAAGGAAATCTCCAACAGAGTGAAAAGAGAACCCACAAAGGACTTCTGTCTAAAACATATAAAGAATTAAAAGAAATCAGGCCCCTAAAATTCAAGGACCCAATCCAAAAATGGGCATCTGAGATGAATACACACTTCTCAGAGAAAGAAATACAAATGGCAAATAAATATGTTCAACATCAATGGTCATTTGGGAAATGCAAATTAAAACAACACTGAGATTCCATCTCACTCCAGAAAGAATGGCCAAGATTAAAAAATCAACCAACAACAAATGCTGGAGGGGCTGTGGGAAAAAAGGAACTCTTCTCTGCTGTTGGTGGGAGTGTAGACTGGCGCAACCAGTGTGGAAATCAGTGTTGAAATTCCTCAAGAAGCTGGGATTAGAGATCCCTTTTGACCCAGCTATCCCACTTCTGGGCATTTTCCCAGAAGAATTGAAAACATCATATCACAGTGATATCTGTGCACCCATGTTTATAGCAACCCAATTTGTAATAGCCAAATCTTGGACACAACCCAACTGCCCATCAATCAAGGAACAGATAAAAAAGATGTGGTATTTTTATACAGTGGAATAGTACTCAGCCATCAAGAAAGATTGTATTAAGACTTTTATAAGTAAATGGACACAACTGGAGACCATACTCATAAGATAAATCAAACCCACATGTGTAAATACCGTATTGTCTCCCTAGTGTAAGAAACTGAAAAGTATATATGATCCAAAATCTACAATAAATACTGCATAAGTGTAAACAGTTGCTCAAAGAGCAAAAGTAATTGGGAAAGGGAAAAGGAGGAAAGAAGGAAGGGAAAAGGAAAAAGACATAAATCTGTATATATGTATATGCAAGGTAATTAAAATGACTATACTGCTGAATGTATTAGTTACTGAGAAAGATTGGTTAATACTCATATGATTAGCTCAGTTTTACATGTCTGTATCTGTTAATGCAAACAACCATGTTGAAGGTCACGATATGCAATATTGCAACCATTGTCAAGTTCCTATCATCTTGTTTTGTAAACCTATAATGTTACTGTTGTGGATTTGCTGTTGTCATTTGTTTTTCTCTTTTGCTTTTTGTCTTTCTTATATGTGTCTTTTTTTCTCTTAAAAAAAAAAAACTTGTTGCTTCAGTGATCGGCATTCTGCACGGCATGGAGAACAGGCCTAGTTTGGTAAAATGACTACATGAATAAAAAAATTTGAAGAATACTTCTCTAGAATATACACAGAATATACATAGAGAAGAATCAAATTTTCCAGTGTAAAGTTCCTGGCTTCCTTTTAATGGTGCTAATTTCTTTAACAGTCACACTCTTTTTGGCCACAAAATTCACATTAGATTTTCTTTTGGCCAAATTGGAAGTTTCCAAATCTTATTGCTCTGATTTTTCCTCCCAATTCTCACCGTAAATGTCTGAAAGCAGCCAACAATACCCACGCGGTTGTCTTATCATTGTGCTGCCTTGAATTTTTTTCATCAGATAAATTAGGCTGTCACCTTTAATTTAGCCTTACAGAAATTCTCAGGGCATGAACACACAAAGGACAAGATCTTTGCCAGAATGTGATACGAATGTCCTCTACTTCAATTCTCAGTGAAGTTCTCACTTCCATCTGAAATCTCATGATTCAAACCATAGTACACAGGTTTTACCATTATACATTCCTCTTCATGAGGTATCTTTTAGTATGAACCCTATTCTGTAGTTTCTTTAATTGTGCAACAATTCAGGGATTCAGCTTGAATTTCTGTCATCTGGATTATTACAATTCTTTCCAGATAAACACTCCTTTTCCTTCAAAATTAGCCATTAGTACAATCATTTAAAATACAAATATAGTTTTCTAAGATCTTTGAAGCTAGGATTTAAAAAAAAATCTAACTTCAACACACTGTTTGATGTTAGTGGCTCTCATGGGTACTTCAAAAGTTTGACATTTTAAACTAGGATTAAATTATATTTTAACGATTTAACCCTAACAAAGAATCATAAGCACACTAGATTATGATATTAATGTGTTAAAAGTTACTAGCTCTCACAGTAGGTAGACCTCAGAATGAAGTTTCTTCATTATCTCAATTCCAATGTTTGAATTTGTGTAATATATTATTGACAAAGAGAGTTATAGTTATAGTTCTGTATGAATATTTTACTATTTGGAACTCTACATATTGACTTGATTAAATCATGAAAATGCTTACTTGGATACCAGGATCAGACACATAAACTGCTTGACCTTATTTCTTATCACAGGATATTAATTTTTCAATGAGTATATAAACCACTTTGTATTATAGATAGTTTTAGAGATTATTTTCAATTTTCCTAATTTTAGTCTAATATTTACATATGTCAACAAGAAGTGTTGATATTATTAGTCACTAATCATTGAAACAAACATTTCCTTGTATTTTTCAGTTTTTGATCTTTTTAAGTTAAATAATATAATGAGCATATTGGGCAAACTTTAGTATAAATCAGAATTTTCTTGATATTGTTATAGCAAAACAAAAAGTCTTTAATAAGCAAGTCATTAATGGTGAGCAAATGGTTGCATATATTTTTATCAGAAGATTTTGTTATTCTCATTTTCATTTACAACAGATATTTCTAAATTCAAATTATAAAATACATTTGAACTATAAAATTTCACTTTCAACTATTTTATATGTCAGATTCTAAATATGATTTTTTTAATATACTGAGGACCTTCTCACGTGGAGTCTTTGATCATGCATTTTTTTTCTTTATCAGTTTAGCAAATTTGTACTCACTTTATGAGACTCATATCAACTGTCACTCTTTTGTGAACTGTGACTGCTCATATCCTAAAGGCCACATCCTAAAGAATTATTTTACCATGTGCTCTGAGTCCTTTGTAACCTAGATTATGAACTTCTCAAGGATACTTCTCAAATTGATTGTTTTTATATCAACAGTGTCCAGGGATCAATACAGGAGATGTTTACAATTGTTGGTCATGTTCACTTGATTTCAGTTTGATGGCCTTTAATCTGTGTCACTTACATAATGTTTTATGTAAAGATGTATAGCTTTTGATGTCCTATTAAATGGTGTTTCTTTTTTAAAAAAAATCTGTGTACCTTAGATCAGTTCTTTAGATTTAGCACTTACTCCTCAATCATAATACAGTAGTAGTTATTTACTCTGGCTTTCTTTTTTATAACTTACTTTGTGATTACTGCCACCCTCTTGGCCTTTCTTCTCTAGGGTAGTTGTTGTATGGAACTTCATCAATGCCACTAGCTGTCCTCTCCCCACAGATAAACTTTCTTTGAAAGACATTAAGACAATAGTCATATAGTGAATTATAAATTATTTTATATTTCTTATTTTTTCCAAAAGGCCCTACTACTTCTATTATTCTTTATCCTGCTGTTAAATATTCAATTTGGAAGTCTTTTTTTTCTTACAATGAAGTAACTAAAGCAAGTATGATTTTTTTTGAGAGCACTATCCCAAGCTGGGCATGCCTATAACGCCAGAACATTGAGGCAGGAAGATCACTGTGAGTACTGTGGTTGCAATGTAAGTTCAAGGCAGCCTGAACTACATAGCAAGTGCCTGTCTCAAAATATCAAAAAAGAAAAAATATCATCCAATTTAACAATTAATAATGCTCCAAGACAAGCATTAAGCCTTGCACGTAGTACATTTTCAAAATGTTTCACTTATAAATATCTAATGCTATGATGATTCCTTACATGGTAGTACCTCATTTTGAAAGACTACTTTGCTGCCACAAAAAGTAAAAATTTTAGGTTATGTATTCAAATATTTAGGATAAACTTAAAAAGCAGAGTTCAAATTGTAATATATAATGATCATGATTACATTATATATTTTCACACAAGAACTGAAAATGAGGACAAAAATCAAGTTACAACACATCCAACAAGTTAGGCTTCAAGACAAGTGTAAATCACTGCAATAATACATTTCAAAAAATATTTGTAAGACATTTTGACATTTTTATTTTCATTTTATTATTTTAGTTTCTCAACAGAACTCAAGTTAAGAACACTTACAAATATCCCATGGTAGGAAATTGATTTCTTACATGATAGTACCTCATCTTGAAAGACTATTTTGGTGCCATAAAAAGTAAAAATTTTAAGTTATGTATGCAAATGTTTAGGACAAACTTAAAAAGCAGAATTGACATTGTATTATGTAATGATTTTAACCATAGATTATATATTTGAAGGCAAGAATTGAAAAGGCAGAAAAGAATGAGATAAGGTAAGGACTTGGAGTACTTTCGTTGTTTAAAGTGCTGCATAACTTTTATTTAACATTTAGAAGTATATATAGTTTTACTGTAAGAGTTCTAAACATACATTTTAGGGTGCCAAAGAGGCATTGGTGTTTCTGTGTTCATTTCAGCCTTATTTACAATAGTTAAAATGTGGAAGTAAACTAAATGTTCATCAACAGACAAATGCATAAAGAAAATGTGGTACATGCAGGCAATGGAATATTATTCAGCCTTAACAAGATGAAGGAAATCCTTGCCATATATGACAACATGGATGAAACTTCAGGATATGCTAAGTGAAATAATGTAGTTAGAAGGAAAAAATACTTCTTGGTTCCACTTATATGAGATATCTAAAACAGTTGAGCTCTGAGCTCTGTTATGGACCAGAAGAGAAGGGAAATAGAGAGTTGTTATTCAATAGGTATATATTTCGGTTATAGGAGAGTAATGAGTTCTAGAGTTTTGCTATACAGCACTGTGCTTATAGTTTACAATTCTATATTGCATACTTACAAATCTGTTACAAGGGTTGATCTCATGTTAAGATTAGATTCTTAATGTCACTGGATGGAGCTCAAGGAGGTATTCTAAAGAAGAGATGGGGACTTCAACACAGCCTAGTAAGTAGGTTCTTGATTCACATCACAGAAAAAGAATTTCAGGATGCATCAGAGTAGAGCGTAAATCGGATTCATTAGGCAAAGTGAGAAAGTAAGGGAAAATAGGAAGACGACTCCAATTTGAGTAACTGAAGGGGTTATATTATGATACAGGGGTTTAGAATGGCCTTCTCACAAAAGGATAAGATCTGTTTCTAAGGTGTAGCTGCGATGGGCAAGGGTCTGGATGATCATTATCTCAGTTCTGGTTTCCTTAACTCCAGAGGAATACTATGTCTTGAATGGCAATTTGTTTCCCATGAGGTGATTGTCCTTGATCAGGAGGTCGATGCCTTGGTTCCTGTCATGGGGTAGTTGCTCCTGCTTGGGGAGAGATGATCTCATCATGAGGTGGTCTACTAAGTTCTGTCTTTACTGGAATCTGAGGTGAATTTAGGGCTAACATTGGAAACTTTTAGACATGGCTCCAGGAGAAACTGGAACAGGATGTTGTGAAAACTGTCAGTTAAACCTTGCAAATTTTGACAATTACTTCAGTTACTCTTTAAGTCTTGAAGGAGGATAAGATATACTAGGTAAATTTAGGGCTAACAAACTTTGTAATACAAACACTCCTTAAATGATTAACACACCTACGTGCAGAGCTAAGCAGGGATATGACCCCGAGTTTTAAGGTAATAAAAGAAACAGACAAATCAAGTTTGCTTGCCTTCTTTTTATATATCTTTATTTTATCCTATATAAAAATATTTTTGTTACAAATTTTACCTGCTCTGAAAACCCATGGGATTATTTCAGATTACACGCTGTGTTTCTAAAACACCTTGGTAGTCAGTGCAGGGAATGCAACAAGATCATCTTTGTTATGGTTTGAATTTTAAAGGCATGTGTTAAAGGACTGGTTTCCAGTCTGTGGCACTATTGGGAAGAGCTGGAATCTTAAGGACATGGGGTCTAGTGGAAGGAATTTAAGTCATTGAAAGCATGTCCTTTAAGGGGATACTGGAACACTGGCTTTTTCCTTTGTCACTTTACTTCTTTGCCATCATGAGACTAAGATCTTTGGCTCATCATGCTCTTGCTGCCATGATGTTCTGCTTCAACCTAGGTCCAAAGTGACAATGCCAAGTGACTATGGACTGAAATCACTGAACTTGAATTGAAATAACTCATTCCTCCTTTTAAATTGATTTATCTCCAGTACTTTGTCACAAAAATAGAAAACTGAGTAACAGAAATTATTAACCAGAAGTAGGGTCACTTCTGTGACTACACCTGATGATATCTGAAAGCCTTTGGAATTGATTTGTATGAGGAATTTTGGGAAAAAAAACCTGGAGAAGCAAGCTAGAGAAAGCCTAGAATGTTGTAAGTAAACCTTGATAAATAATACTCTGCAGGTTCACAAGACTAGAACACTAATAGAAATGTTGACAATAAAGGCCAGGTTCATGAGATTTCAGATGGAAATGAGAAGAATGAGGAATTATTGAAAACAGAAGTAACAGATCAAGCTTAAATGTATAACTAAATCACTGATGTGTTGTGCTCTTTTAAGCACCTTACCGTAACTTGCGTTGTCACTCCAAGAATTAATCTTTCTTCAAATACCTCATTCATTTATTTTTATTTTTTCTTGAGAAAACTATAATTCAGGAAAATTCTATTTTAATCTATTCATTGAACAAATATTAAGTATATATTATTGATTCAAATGGCCTGTGAAAATAAACTTATAAAATAGGAAAATTAAAAATAAGTTGCATTATAAAACAATACTTACATTTACAGATTTATGTAAAACTTTAAATTTGTATTTTTCAAACTTTCAAGAGGAAATGGTTTGAAGAGATTTGTTTTCCACTTATAAAAATACCATTGTATAAAATGAAGCATGTAGGTATTTTTTTTTTAGCTGACTCCAAAGACTTAGATAAAACCCCTATTACTAGTTATGCCAGTTAAACAATATTTGAAAAACAAGTTTTGAGTTGCCCGTGATTATCAGCCTGCAGAACTCTGTTATTAACTGTGAGGACAGGATGTCCTATCTTTTGATAATGACAGGTGCTAATATATCATATTTTAGAATTAAAATGAAATTCTTGAAACAGAAAATGACGACTTAAAATCGAAGTCTGACATATTGTTTGCATTCATCAGACAAAAAAGATGTCATACACATCTGTAAGTCATAACATAACACAAAATGAACTTTATTTTCTCATTGCCTGTCTGTAATCATATCTTTTGATTAAAAACTTTTACTTCAAGTCTTTCAAAAAAACCCACACCACACAAGACCACAGAATTCTACACCATAAAATTTACATAATATGAATATTTCCCATGAACTACTTTTCAAAATAAGGAGGAATTTTTCTTAGACATTTAAAAGAAGTAGAATTTTACACACACTAAAATTGAAATTTCTTTGTAGAACTAGAAGAAAAATTTTTGCACCAGAATTTGTCTATAATTTGTTCATGCTGAAGATACTTGTACATTATCGAAAAAATACAAAACAAAGCATAATGTCACATGTCCAGTGTGCTCTCACCAAGTAGTACTGAGGTTGAATTTTTTTCAGACATAGTTACCCAGAATATGCGTCTTCCTCAGCCAGGAGCAACAGAGTGAGACTAGCCAAGAGTCATATGACCACAGACAAAGCTGCCAGTGCATTTTTTCCATTTCATGTGCCTGTAGAAGCAAAAAACTGGAAAAGCAGACCCATTTGGAATGTTAGGGTTTTTACATTCTGTAAGCTGCAGTACAACAGTTGTTAATGCTGTTTTATTATTACTTATGAAACATCAGCTCTAATATTTGAATTTCCTCCCAGTCTAACTTATTAAAATATATTGAAATTCCCAGATTTACTAGGTTAATTTCTTCTATATAACTTGACATTTATTCCTTCAGACTTCAAAATTATAGCATTCACAGGGGAAGAAAGAATTCAGAGTTAAAACAATACTACAGAAAATGCTTTTATGGATAGATTTTAATCAACCTGAACTGTTCACTGCTTTAGTGTTTAATGAAACAAAAGTCTTACTTAATTTTCTTCAGTGTTTTGTGTTGGCTCTGAATTAACAGCCATATTCTCAGGACTTAGCCTTTAATTCAATAAAATGTTCATTGAGCTTTGTCTTAGTCCTTCTACTCTGCTAAGTGCATAGATGGTTATGAAAAATTCAGACGACTCAAGTCCTCAAAGTGTTGGCCAAAAGGTAAGGCTTGTGTGCCATGTCAATCAACCACTACAACCAGAATAAATTTATAAGATGCCTAACATTTTTGTGTACAGTGTGCCAGAAGCTTTTATATAATTATATAAACCTAAGATACTCTGAGTATAATAAAGCAATCTTAATTTACACCTGAGGAGGTTTAAAGGAGTTATAAAACTTGGCTCAGGTCAGTCAAAAGATACACATACCTATATGTTTGCATCTGCTGTGTAATCTCTGGGGTTCCTGAGACCTCATTGCCACAATGATTCTAAAGCATACAGACTTGGTTGACAGAAAACAAAGGCTCAGCCCTAATTTTGTCCTACTGCAGGCCTGGCTGGCCACAGAGCAAGACCAGTAACTCACGTGAGGTTCTCAGAACAAACTTACACTTCACAAGCCAGGGCGAGTTGCAGAGAAAACGGGCTGTGAAATTTTAGAAATGCGAACGCTGTAAAGGCCGGGAAAGATATGCATGTGGTCCCCCTTTGCAGCATAGACACTTGCTGGACACCGACTTGGAAAAATAATAAGCTCCGTGGGCCACCCCTAGGCTCATCCTGCCCCTAGGGGACGGCTGACACTCACATCCCCTCAAAGCTCAAGGGCCAACTCAGGGACTGCGGGTGCAACTGAACCCCAACGCCGTAGCGGACACGTAGGGCTCTTCCCCACGACCCAGGCAGACCTGCGCAGACCTTCCACTCGGGGCCACCAGCGCCTCCCAGCCTCGCTTCTCAAGCTGCAGCCGGCAAGGGGCGGCGACCGCGGGAGGCCCCAGGACGTCACCGACGCTGTCAAGCCTCCAGACCGCCCCCGCGCGCCTTCCTCCTCTTTTTCGCCGGTGACGCCGCGGCCAGGACAACCGGCACTTGCACGCCGGGACGCGCGCGCCAGCCCGCCACCTCCTCGCGCAGTGCGGCCGGAAGATGGCGGCTTTCAAACTTCTTTCCTCGGGGCTTCGGCTCAGCGCCTGTGCCCGCAGCTCTGGGGCTGCCTGGTCCAAGGTAAAATGAGGGTGAGGAGGAAAGCCACTGCAGGAAAAACGCGCGCGGTGCCCGCGTTTTCTTTTTTGCCCATCCCCATCCTCTGCAGCCCAGGAACGGGTAGCCGCAGTCCTGGCCTCGCCGCCCCTTCGGATGGCTGCCTTTGCTTAGTTCTGCATCCGGCTCCCCGACGGGGCGAGATGAGACCAAGCAGCGCGCGCAGAAGCTGAGAAGGGGCGGGAGACGCCGGGCAGCACCGCCGCGCCCTGCGGGGCTGGCGCGCGGCCCCAGCTCCGGTCTCCGCGAAGTGGCGGCTGCCACGAAGCGAGGAGGTGCCAGTTGGAGGGGAACGGGTGAAGGTACCAGGGGGCAAGTCTGCGCCCCATCTCGGACATCTCCTGGCACGGGCACCTGTAGAGGCCCAGCAGCCGGGGCAGGCTAGCCGCGCGGGCGCGCGCTCCCCGCCAAGTGGGCGGATGCTGGGTGCGGCGTGGGTGGAGTGCGCTCCGCGTCCTCGCCTTCCCTATACGGCTGTGCGCTCCGTGGCGGTAGAACGGGCAACCCGGACTGGAGCGCTCGCCCGGGCGTCTGCCGGCAAAACTGCTGGGAAGACGGTCGAGGGCCGGCCACTCCTCGCCTGCTGTTTGGGGGCGCAGACACCCCTTCTTTTCAGGGCTCTCGATTAGGTTTAGGGACTACGCTTTAAAAGCCCGCCGAAACTCCGTACCATTCTTACTGCCAGCTCTCCACAGTGTAGTATCCAGGGACACTCTGGAGGTTTTGCTTGATGTATGTTTTTGCGATATTCTTACCTCTAAGCCCACGTTCCCGTAGGATTCCTGTCTGGAGTATAAAGGACTGAATATTATTGGAACAGAACTCTAGGTCCACAAGGGACACTTTGCCCTGACTGCTTCAGGAATCTCAAGAGCATTTTGTTGAGTATTTTTCTCAGTAACACTGAATAAAAGCTGTGTGCCTTGCACATGGTGTACGCACAGTGTGCTCACTCTGAGGACTCAGAACTCCTTCCTTCAGTATTGCTCTCCTCTTTACTGCATCCTGTCTCAGAGAACTGACACAGAGAGGCCACCAAGTTCCTACAGAGTGCGAAGGTATGATTCAAACCTCGATCATTTCATTCTTAAATTCCTTTTAGAAGGATTTTGCTAATTGCAGATAATTTTGGGTGTATAAAACGTTAGTAAAGGGAAACGTGACCTTCAGTCAGATTGCTGCTGGTGCTGAAGCTATGGAAAAGCCAGGACAAGGGGATACACTTGAGCCAAGGTTAATAATATTCTCTCTTTTGGCAGTTACTTTTTTGAGTATAATTTACTCACCTCCAGTCTTTTTCTTCTTAAATATAATCGTTAAGCCATTTCCCAAGCCCAGCAAACCTCTTCAAGATGGATGCACTACAATTAAGAGTTTTTTGTATCTGAAAGTTCATATCAGAGTTCACTCTTTTGTCTTTCAAGTGTGATTGTCATAAGTCCAACTCCTCCTTTCTAGAGTATTTCCCTAGCTCACTGCATTAGGTGCCTTTACTGTGTATATTGCACCTGAATTATCACCTTTCACTTCCGCTGACCTGTTAACGCTTGTGTCCTTGTTTAACCTTGGGACAATATGGTATGCCTAATTTTCCATTTCCCTCAACATTACATGCTACTCAGCAAAGAAAAGTTGTTCAACACGTTTAATAATACATGGATGAGAAAACACTGCAGCCCACTTAGTAACTTTGAAAGTTTTTCTGCTAAAGATAACCAACTGATTCAATCCTCAGTACAGGAAAAAAAAAAAAAAAAAAAAAAAAAAAAAAAAAAAAAAAAAAAAAAAAAAAAAAAAAAAAAAAAAAAAAAAAAAAAAAAAAAAAAAAAAAAAAAAAAAAAAAAAAAAAAAAAAAAAAAAAAAAAAAAGACAAGAAAAAAAGTGGTTCAATGCTCAGCACAGAAAAAAACAAAACAAAACAAAACAAAAATAACCAAAAAACAATGATGGGCAGGTAAATTGTCTTTGAAACTTTAGTATACACCAGAAGTCCTTGAGGGCTTTATAAAACACACTGCTGTGCTCACCTCCAGACTTTCTAATTTAGTAGGGCCCTCTAGTTTGCATTAAACATATGCAACCTCCTCTTGGTAGTAGTGCCACGTCAGTCCTGGCAAGCTTGCAAATGAATGTATTCACCTGCATATTGTTGTTTTCTTCTAAAATGACTCTCTTCACCTCAGTCCATGTGGCCTCTCCCCACTGTTGTTGATCAAACTGTGAAGCTGAAGTGAGCAATACAGTATTAGCCTTTCTGTGTCATGATTTATTTAACAGTGAGTTGACAAAGCAAATAACACCTGGGTGTATGGTTCTGTATCATTAAGACATTAATTCAAAATAAAAAAGCAGTATGCTCTGTGTATTTTTACTGAAAGATTGTTAAAAAGAAGTGCATTTTCACTAAGTTCTAGATTGTTGAGTGGCAAGAAAGACTTAGGTGAAAGCAATACTAATGGCAGTGGTTAGGAAGGAAACTCAGGATTAGGAAGTCATGAGATGAAATTTAGATGCAATAGTAAAATAAAGCTTCTAATATTAGTTGTAGAAATGTGAAGAGGCTCGAGAATGAAGGTGAGTAATATGTTAAAAAGAAATATATGAAGTAGAAAAAGATTTCACTGTAAGGATTTTGATTTTTTTTCACTTCTGTACTCTGTTACTATTTTTTTCTTTCCATTGTAATAACAGAAACTAGTACTAACAATGAAATGGACTTTTGCTGAGGTAGGGGGTGAAAAAACAGCATAAAATACTTTATGTGACTATTAAAAGAAGACTTGGGTGTAAAAATTGTCCTCCGAATAACTGATGTCAAAACTGTACGTTTCATTCCTCCTAATTCTTTTAGGTAGTCTCTGAAAATTTGAAGGCTGTTTATTTAGTTGGTAGCAACTGGTGAACCTTTAAAAACATTGTAATGTTAGTATTTAAAATATATTAGAAAGTAGAGGCCAAGTTAGGAGAAACTTAAAGCTCATCTTCAAAGTCAGTAATCTAGGCTAAAAGGTAAATGTTATGAGAGACTTTTGCTCAGCTTTCTAGTCTTAGATGATATTGGCAGTGACATGGATTTTCACTCCCAGAGACAGAGCTTGGATAGGAAATGGGAGCAAAGAGGAACCTGGTTAAGGGTAATCTGAAAATTTGCTCTAAAGAACTGCCTTGGTAGGTCCTAAGCAGCTTTCTGGGTTTTGGGCCTTGCATATCCTCAGTGGTGCAACCAGCTGTAGCTAGTCTACTTCCTCTTTGCCCTACTCTTGGTGCCAACACTGTTGGCATGCCCTGCAATCTTTGAATAACCAGACTGGTAAACCTGACTGCAAATGAAATGAATGTATTTACTGTACACTGTGGTGTGCGCCTGTAGTCCCAGCTACTTGGAAGGCTGAGGCAGGGCACCCTTGATCCCAGAAATTTAAGACCAGCCTGAGCTACATAGCATGTGGGTCATGTTAAAATGTTTTGTGTGTATGTGAAATCAGCGATTGTGTGTGTGTGTGTGTGTGTATGTGTGTGTGTGTAAGACTGATTAGTGAGGTTGAAAATTAAACTCCAATAAATGACAAATTGATCTTACTATCGTAAGGAATGGAGAAAAGATTGCATTTCACAAAGGAAGCTTAACTTTTCCTAGGTACCTTCTATAGTCCAGGCACCAAGATTCTGTATATTTTATTATGTATTTATTCCTCACTATATCCTGGGAAGATGATTGTTATCTTTTTGTAAATTCAAGCTGACCCTTTTCAAAAGATATTCACTGGTCAAGTAATTTTCTCAGATCGGTACAGTTGTGACTGAACTGGGAGTTTAACCACAGGAAGTGATTAATTTTCTGAGGATAAAAACTGTCTTGGTATAAGTTAGTTTCTCAGCAAATAGTAGCTATCAAATGTCAATATAACATATAACAAATGTCAACAAGTATTGTTAATGTTTGAATAATGATGAACAGAACTGGGTTGCCTACAAGTTCTTCACTATCTTGAGCCTTTCTCAAGTACCTGGAAATATGTCATTCTTACTGCCTTTAACTTGTGGTGCTTTGGATAAAGTTATATATTTTTTAATTAATTAATTAATTAATTTACTTATTTGTTCTTGCTGGGAATCAAACCTAGGGCCTTACACGTGCTAGGTAAGTGCCTTGCCACTGAGCTATAGCCCCAGCCCGATTTATCCCTTTCCTAAAATACTTCTGAAAAATTTGGGAGTGGGGTGGAATAAATTGCTGAGTAATTTCTGATGATTTGTCATGAAAACGCTGATTCTCAGCTGAAAGAAAGAAATAGATTCTTTACAATACTATGGTTATTCGTTTTCACTTCTGTTCATGCATCTGAAAACCTCTCTGGGTGTGTGGGGAAATGAATTTTCTTCCAGTTTACTCTATAGGATTTGCATTTCTCAGTCTACAGAGGAACAGTTTAGAGTGACTGCCTTCCAGACTGTCTGGATGTACAGGAATTCTTTTATTTTTTTCCTTCACTGTTAGGTGGAGATGATGATAGCAGAGTTCTACATAAAAAGTTAGGAGGGCCGTAAAGATATGTTGTATATAAATAACGAAATAGAAGTAAAATACAGTAGAAACTTTTTAGAAACATAGAGAAGAGCATATTGTGGTGGAAGGATTTTATAAAAGTTGTGAAAACCTGGGATCTGGGTTGTTTTAACACAGTTTTGGGTAAATTGAAAAATCTTGCTAAGGTTCAGAAACTTGACCTGTAAAATGAGTTGGTTAGATTGGATACCTGTGCTTTTACTTTTTTTTTTTTTTTAAAATACTTCGAATTGCTGGGAGTTTGGCTCAGCAGCTTAAGCACCTGTCTGGCAAGTGCGAGGCTGTGAGTTCGATCCCTGGTGCTGGAAAAAAATAATAAAAAAAGAAATACTTCAAATTTAGTTTACAGTTGACCTGTGAGCTTAATTCAATCTATCAAACATTTAATTTCTAAGAGTAAAAAATTGTGTGTGTGTGTGTGTGTGTGTGTGTTTAAAATAGAAACAAAAGAATCCTTGCTACTTGAGGACAAGAAAAAAAACTCTCTGTGGCTTAAGCTCTTCCCTTCTATCTTTGTCCCAGGGTTTGAGTAGTGTGGAAGCTCCTCAGCTGACCTTGACCAAAATAGAAATGTAAATGGACAAAAGGCATGTGCATAATCTCTACTGTTTTAATCTTTTATTTGACTTTCTTTCTATATAGTTCTTTTAAATAGTCCTTTGTGCTAATAAACTTTTTTATGAGAATAGTTTCTAGGGGAAGAGAAAATTGATAATCATACTACTTCCCCAACCATGTCTGTCTGGCTAGGATATGAAGTGCAAGCTTGCAGCTGGGCTTGTTCAGGTGGCAGTGTGTCAGGACTTTTTCTCTCAATGTTCTCTCTTCACAGGTTGAATATACAGTGTAATGGGATTCAAGGAGAGATAATGTTCAGCATGAGTGATTGTTTGGTGCAGAATCTGCCATCTCATTTTTTCTTGTCCATGTTACAGATGGAGAATAAAGAGTTTATAGCTGATTGTGAGTGCTCACTAGATAACTCATTTGGGATTTGTCTTAATCTACTTTCTGTTACTATAACAGAATATCCTAGATTGGCTAATTAATAAAAGAAAGAAGTATATTTAACACACAGTTCTGGAGGCTGGAAGTCCAAAGTCAGATGGCTATATAGGCTGAGAACCTTGCTTTGTGTTTATGACATGGCAGAGAAGCAGAAGGGCAAGCAGGTGTGCAGAAGAGGTGGAGTGCAAGGGGGCAGCCTCACTTTACAATAGCTCACGTTTGCACTATTTAATCCGGTCCTCTGAGAACAAGAACTCACTCTTGTAAGAATTAATTGGTCCTTGAGAGCAATATTAATCCCTTTTTGAGGATCTAGATACCACTTGAAGATCCCACTACTTCTCAACACTTACATTGGGAACCAAATTTCAACTTGAGTTTTGGAGGTGGCAAAAAAAAAAAAAAATCTCCAAATCATAGCTGCCAAATAGTTCATAGCTTTCCTTGTAGATTATAGGTTTGTACACTATCCATGAACTAGTGCCATAGGGAGATGAGCTATTTTGTATACTATTCTTTACTTGCCATCCTTTTGGGAAGTATTTTCTGACACCTAAGTTTGGATCAAGGGCTCAATTGTGTAGATATTTGTAGTACCAATCACATTGTACCTATTTGTATACATACATAATCCAACGTATATTTAATCCAATCTGTTCTGCTAAAAGATTTTAAGTGTTCTTAACCACAAAAGAATGATGTAAATATGTGAGGTAAAGATGTGTTCCATATCTTGATTTAATCATTTAATAATGTATCCATATAGCGAAACATCATGTTATACACCATAAATACATGCAATTTCTACATGTTGACTAAATAGTTAAAAAATACAAAAATAAGATAGTGATATTCACTTGGTATATAGTAAGTGAATAAATCACTATACATTCAAACTAAAGCTTTATCTCCAAATGTTTATTCATTTAAAATGTTTAATGTTTCAGGGATGTGTTTGCTACTTTTCAGCAAGTACCCGTCACCATACCAAATTTTATACTGATCCAGTGGAAGCTATAAAAGACATCCCAAATGGTGCAACCATTCTGGTTGGTGGTGAGTGATCATATTGTTTTCCTTTTCATGATGATATCTTTATGCTTTTCACAAAGCCTGAAAATCATAGTAACTAAACTATAGATTAGAAGTGCTAATTATTTATCTACTGTTTTTATTTGTTGTATATTGTATTACTTTTATTTTGCTACAGTGTCCTCTTAAAAATTTAAAGTTTTAACACAATATTGTACTTTTTTTCTTTTCTTCTTTCTTTTCCTAGTTATTTTCAAAAGCTGAAACTTCAGAGTGGTGGTGTTTTATTGGAAGCTTTGAAAAACTCCTAAATTCTTAGAGATGTTTTTGGGCTTGGGATTATAGCTCAGTGGTAGACCACTTGCCTAACACGTATGAGGTCCTGGCTTCCATGTCCAACACTACAAAAAATTATTCCTTATCTATGAGATGGAGAGCATAGCACCTCTCTATTGTTAATATTCCCTGCTCCTGTAGATTCTATTGCTGCTTCTGTTTGAGAGGTCTTTTCGAACCACTGTCTCACACTCACTAACCTTGCTAATTAGTTTTTATAATGGGGATCAAAGTTTATTTTTAGGTCTTCTCTCCATTCATTCAACTGATACCATCATTATGTGTCCGTTTAAAACCCAGTACTGTTTTAGAAATTGCAGATGATATAAAGAAATAAGAAGCTGGGCATGGTAGTACACCCCTGTAATCCCAGCACTCAGGAGGCTGAGGCAAAAAGATTGCTATGAGTTTGAGGCCAGCCTGGGCTACAAAGTGAGTTCAAAGGCAGCCTGAACTGCATAGTAAAACCCTGTCTCAAAAAACAAAAGAAAAAAAAAAAAGGAAAAGAATAAAAACTATTGGCTTTGGTGTCCAGTTTTGCAAAGTCTGTATGAAACAAACATGCTTGAAGTAATTTATAAGGGTTAAATTATAAAGTGGGACAATAATAGATTAGTAGCACAAGAACCTGTTGTAGTTTATGTTTATGATTTAAAGACTCGAAAATGATGTCTGGTGGTGTATAATTGTATAGAACATGCGGGTCCAGTTATTTGACCATTTATTGAGTTACTGAGATATATCTGTATACTTTGCTTCATAGATTTAATAGCATGCTTTGTATTTTTTGCTATTAAGAGGAATAACACACACATTTCCGTGAAAGGATATCATGTTCTTTATAGATTGTTTACCTTTTGGGCTAATTATAGGTTTTGGGCTATGTGGAATTCCAGAGAATCTGATAGGAGCTCTGCTGCAGACTGGAGTGAAAGGACTAACTGCAGTTAGCAACAACGCAGGGTGAGTGTACGTTTTTAAAACACTTTGGTTGAAAGAAATGGCAATTCTTTGTAGTATTTAAACAGAGATTGCCAATGAAGTTTTCCTCCAGTTATGTGAGCAGTATGTTCAAGCATCAAAAAATAGTGTTTAACAAGGTCAGGATTGGACCACAGATGATTTTAGGATCATCTTTCCTAATCATAAGTAAAGTAGATTTGCTTTGTCTTATGTAAATGTAGACTTGCTTTGTCTCATATAAGTGCATAATTTAAGATTTTGTGTCTTTATGTGCTTTTATTTTTCTAAACTTAAAATGTAGTATTAAATTTAGAATATAAATATTTATGTTGAAGCTTGAGTTTTAAAATTTAAAGGTGACCCTTTATGTTCTTTGTTGTTTTAGATCGTTATTTGTAAGGCAAGATGGACATCAATTTGAGATGCTTCAAATGCTTTCTTTTGGTTATGCCAGTACTCTGGATGATATATAAAAGATTATATTAATCACTAACTGTTGATGATAATGATGGAAGGGAGAGAACACGTATGCAGCATAGTAGGATTGTATATCAAAATGGCCATAAGTAAGCCATTAAGGTCCATTTAGGTATGATGGAAAAAGTTATTTGTATACAAAATGTAAAGTATCTGCTTGCTTTCAACAATGAAAGATTTTAAAGACTGAAGCAGGTTGAAAAGATAGTCAAATAGGCACTTTAATCTGTGATTATTAATGCACTTGAGAATGAATAATATAAATTAGGAAACAAAAATCGATGCTGCATTTGTGTTTTCCTTCCCTTTCCTTTCCTTTCCTTTCCTTTCCTTTCCTTTCCTTTCCTTTCCTTTCCTTTCCTTTCCTTTCCTCCCGCTCCCTCTGCCTCTCCTGCTTTCTTTCTCTTCCTTCCTTCCTTCCTTCCTTTCTTTTGTTCTTTCATTCTTTCGTTCTTTTGTTCATTCGTTCTTTCTTTGACATAGGGTCTCTCTATGTAGTTAAGGCTGGCCTGGGCTCACTGTGTAGCCCAGACTGACTTCAAACTCACAACTGTTCTATTGCCTCAGCCTCCCAATTGCTGAGATTACAAGTTTGTGCCACCATGCCTAGCTTTTGTTTATTTTCTGAGCTTGTTTATGGTATTATTTCATCTGGAAGGCTCTCCTTCTTTCCTTCTTATTTATATTCTTTAATCTTTCAAGATTCACTTAAGTTATGTGTCTTTAAAGACTTACCCAAATATTGAACTTTTCTAGTTCTCACTGATGTTCTTTTCTTAATTCCTTTAGAGACTTTCAGCTTTTTGTTGTATCTTAAATTGTATTTATTCTCTTAAAATCTGTAAGATTTTTTGTCTAAAGGTACCACTTACCTTAGTAATGAGTATTAACTGTTAGCCTTGATGAAGTAAACCCTTTTTAAGGATCATACAGCTTGACCTATAGTTTGATATGAATTTATTAAAAAGAGCGCGAGTTCAGAATGTGCCTTTTATTGGTTTTTGGAAGACTTTGGTTTACAAGCCAGGTTGAACCAAAAGTTTCACAGTAAACCATATATATCAACCAATTAAATCACAGAGACAGTGAAAGAATAGATTTGTTATGTTACACATACTCATTTCCTGATGAGCAGATGATTTTATACTACTTACTAAGGTATCCCTACATACATGTGGAAGGCTAATTAATTCTACCTGATAATGTATAGGGATTCTTATGATAACTTGTAAATAGTTCTATACTATCTAGGTACAGGAGGTTTTTGAAGGTACAAAATGCCATCTCTCACTCTGAATAAAATTTCTGCTTCTGTACTGATAACTTTGAATATGGAGATAAATAGAAGAGAGGGAGGGATGCAGGACAGAGGGAAGGAAAGAAGGAAGGAAAGAAAGAAGGAAAGAAGAAGGGAAAAATTGGGAGACAAAAAGGAAATGTGGAGTTAGCAACAGAAGTGCTGTGATCACCAGCCATTATCAGTACTAGAAGAAAGCATTGCATAGGAGTCTGTGTAACTTGCAACTTGTGAAGCAGAGAGCCCTTTGAACATAAATCCTGACATCCGTGTTCTCTCATCCCTAGTCCCTCTGATAGGGCCTGCCATTGGCTGAGCCCAATTCGAAGCCTTAGAGAGAGAGTGCCTTGATTCATTCTAAAAGTTGGCCATTCCAGACACAGAGCAGGCTAGATATTGGAAAATAGATCCATGGGGGCAAACAGAAAATAATAACTTGGAGATTTTCATTTTTATTGGAAAGGAGTCATGGGATGGAAGTGGGGTCAAAGTGGAATTAGGCAGTAAGTTCATTTAATATATGTAGTTTTCTGTATGTGCCACATATCTTTGCAGATGGTTAGGGTACAAAAGTGAACAAAACAGATCAAGATACCTGCTTTGTACACCTTCCATTCTAGAAAGAAATACGTGATAGAAATCATACCAACATAGCAAATAAGTACATTTTTCAGTATGTTAGAAAATTATGTACCATGGAAAGAAGAAAAAGAGCAAGTCGGGGTTGGAAGCATAGAAGGGGAGAGGTATAGTCACACTGTTCAGTGGGGATGAGACTCAGTAAGGTGGCATATGAGCAGGGACTTGACGGAAGGGAGGGGGTGAGCCATTGAGAAGGCCCCCAGGTGGAATAGGCCTGCATGTTCAAGAGACAGAAGGAGGCCACAGAGGGAGAAAAGCAGACAGAAAGGAAAATGGGAGTGATGTCAGAGACATAAAAAGGCATCTCGTCACATAGGTCTTGCAGGCTGCTCTAGAGACAACTACTTTTTTCTCAGTAGGTGAGCTCACTGCTTTGAACAGAGCATTCACCTGCTGTGTTTTATAAGATTTGCTTTGGTTTCCATGTAGGAAGTGAATTGTAGGGGCAGGAACAGAAGCAGGACGTTTCCTGGAAGCCAGACAAGAGATGGCACAGGG
>RJWM01020642.1:0-36729 GCA_004363535.1 Dasyprocta punctata | reverse complement strand
GTTTTTGTATTTGTGGCTTCATTTGGACGGAAGGCTTTTTCTCTCAAATCTTACCATGAATGACATTACAGTTTCAATCTTAAAAGCCTACTGATTGCTCATGAATTGAAGGCTTGATCCCCAGGTAATGGCACTGTTGGAAGGTGGTGGAGATTTCAGGATGGGGCCTAGTGGAAATTAGGTCACTGGGGGTGTGGCCTAGAAAGAGATATTGAGACCCTGATCCCTGCTATCTCTCTCCCTTTTTCCTTTCTGACCACCGTGAGGTGAGCAACATCGCTCTTCTTTGTGCTCCCACCATGATGATCTGACTCACCCCAAACTCAAAGCAATGAGAACAAAAAAACAAAATAAATCTTTTCTCCTTTTAAGTAGTTTTTCCCAGGTATTTTTTCATAATGACAGAAAGCTGACTAACACAAATGACTTCCTTTTGTCATGGAAGCTACTTTCTCACAGAGCCCTCCTCTGTCCACCCAATTTCATGGGGTCTCTTCCACCCCCCACCCCACTGACCACTGTCACTGTCTTTCTCCATCATTTACTATTTTCCAGATTTATTGCTCTAATGCAACTTACCACTCTCTGAAGTTATCTTTTCCTTCTTACTGATAGCTATGTTTCATTTACTTACTTACTCTGGGTCTTTCTCCACTGGGTCTTTCTCCATCATAGCGTCGAGATCCAGAACCTAGTCTATTTTCACTGATAAACTTCAAGGGCTCCAGATCATGCTTCATGGAACATAGGAGCCTCTATAGACACTGTGGAACAAAAGAATGTGCACCAACACTTTTGCACTTCTGTTACATCTAAAGATGTTTATTTCTCATTAACTCACTCACTCACTCATTCTTCTGGCTCTTTTATTAGAAGCCATAACTCATAATTGCTATAACCCAAGTGTTTCTTCTTGCTCAGAGAGATCAGGTTCATTTCAGGGTCTTCATTAGCCATGAATTTATGACCAAATCCTGTATATGTGAGGTTTCATGAACAAGCAAGTAAGCCCTGTGTTGGCATGAATGACCTGACTACTCATAAAATCAGTTTAAAACATTGCCCTGGACCTCCCACCTCCCACCCCTACCCCATGTAACACACTGCAGTTCCCAGTCTCTGTCTGGCAGCTTCTCTCTGATTGCAAGCTCTTGTCAACGTGTGACAATGCAAAGCAAACAGAAGACAAAATGTGATGTGCCAGCCACAGGCAAATGAGAGCCTGCTGGCAGGACACAAACTAACAGTAGAAAAAGAGAAAATTGACAAGGATGATGACATGATAGACACATCCAGTGATTTCAATATCAAAAGATTAGCAGAAGTCCTTTGGGAAAACTGATGACATGTTTTTAAAAATTTTTTTTTCTTTTTTGCAAAAATGACCCACTTTATGATCCTGCTATGAAAATCGAAGTTTGTAATCTTGCCAAGAAAGTGAAGGATTTTGTATTAGGCCATTGTGTGACTTTATCAGAAAAATGATGCTCCTTTCCCAAATCAACATGACTTACTTTTATGTTCACCACAGTGCAGTGTAGGAACAGATAAGGCAAAATAAACATTTTCATAAGTTGGAATTTCATGTTCATGGTAATGTCAGAAGCGTATCACTGTGTATTGTAAAATAGTAGCTCTTATTTGGAAGTGTACTCCCCTGAAGCCCATGGTCTCCAACTTTAGCCACATAGTCAGCATCATCCTGAGCTGTGAAAAATGCCACACACCCCAGATTCATTAGGGATCTCTGGGGGAACAACCCAAACCTCTGTAATTGTCAATCCTACCACTTTCCTTAACTCCTTGAAGCAATTCCAATGTGAGCCAGGGTTGAGAATTGTTGTTTTCAAGTATTCTCTCTCTCTCTCTCTCTCTCTCTCTCTCTCTCTCTCTCTGTGTGTGTGTGTGTGTGTGTCTGTCTGTCTGTCTGTCTGTCTCTCTCTCTCTCTCTCTCTCTGGTACTGGGGATCGAACTCATGACCTCACACTTGTCAAGCAAGTGTAACTGCTGAGCTATATCCCCAGCCCCATTTTTGGGTATTCTTATCTTCAGATAACACAGATCTACTGTAGCACAAAGATCCCAAACATTCTTACAGTCAAAGAGTTGCTTTCGATTTCTTAACCCAAGTCCTCAAGAAACATAAACAAACTTGATATTTGCTCTTCTTTCTGTATGTCAAGGCAAATTCATCAAACTAGGATCTGACAAAAGACTTACATCACTGAACCTGGCCTCTTGGTCTTTGGTGGGTCTTAGTTTTGAGCTCTGAGCTAGCTGTTGGGTCCTGGGATTCAGCTGTACTGATTAGACTTCTGTCTGAGATGAGTACTAAGCTTCAGAAACTAGACTGACCCTGTTTCTGCACAGGACCTGGTTCTAGGCATGGGAATTGAGCTCAGCGTGCTGGTTAGGGGCGTATCCTTTCACTCTTCCTAATGTAGTATAATGTGCCTTTGTTGGGTTAGGAACCTGCAGGCACTAAATCTTGCCCCCAGGTCCTCTGTCAGGGCTGCTCACAGGCCAGTGGAGATGGACATGGATAGTTCCCTCTGGAAGACCATTCGCAGGTCTACTGATGTCCTTTCCTTCCACTGGGGAAACCTCCTTTCAGAAAAACTGACCTGGGTTTACAGTCTCATTTCCCCAGGCCTCTCTTCTCCAGGGCCAGGATTTCTTGACCTGGAGCCAAAAATACTAGACAAAGATCTATTTTCAAAAGATCCAGAAAGACTCCATCTGGCCCTTTGCCAAATATCGCCTCACAAGTGATCCAGGTGAACTCCTTCCAGAGGGTGGCAATTCTTTGGGCTCCTGCCAGCAGTAGCCCTACCCAGGCATATGCACGTGCATGCACCCACGTGCACAGGTGTGCATCTGTGTATGTGAATCTCTCTGAGGGTAGGAGGGAGGCCAAAGTTTCCAGTTTCCCGTGAGTTTCCTCTCAGTCCAGACCAAAAGTGAGATAGTGATGACATTATTATCATAGATTTCCCCAGTTCACCCTTGTCTGGGCACCCAGGCTTGTGTTAGTATGGACTCTGAGTCAGGTACAGTGCTGTGTGCCTGCAATCCTGACTACTCAGAAGGCTGAGGCAGGAGGATTACAAGTTCAAGGCTAGCGTGGACAATTTAGTAAGATTTTGTCTCAGAATAAAACTTTAGTTAGACTTCAGTTTTATGCCTTATTTTCCCATCTTTAAATGAACAGTATTTATTGCATTAGCATACACTTACCATAAACTTACCATGCCCTAAGCATTACCCTAAAGCACTCGACAAATAATGACTCCTCTTCCCCTCATAAACACCTTAACAGGAGGATACTACTATTATACTCACCTTACAGAGGAGAACACAACACACATAAGTGAAGTAATTTGCTAATCTGTGGCACAGTCAGGATTCAAATACAGTCATCCTCGCTTCAGAACCCACACTTCTCACTCCATGATATGACCCATGATGGTACCTACTTCTTAGCATTGTAAGAAATAACCAAGGAGCCTTCACCCACTGCCTCACAAAATACATCTAAATAAGAAGTGGACGATACAATGATTTCTTTTGAAACTCCAACAATCAGGAGACTATCACCACTTTCAACATCTAGGCTCAAAGGAATAAATAACTTGTCTAAAGTGTCTTACTCAGGCAGCACACTATCACAAAATCTCACAGACTGGGTGGCCGCGAAATAGTTGGAATTTATTTCTCACAGTTCTGGAAGTAAGAAGTCTGAGATCAGGATGCCAGTATGGCCTGGCTCTGCCGAGGACTTTATTTTGGCTTGCCCTTTGCCCTCTTCTCATTGTATCTTTACATGAGGAGGTGAGAGAGCTCTATGGGTTCCCTTCCAAAAAGGCATTAACCCCTTTGCTAAGGACTCTGCCCTTAAGACCCAAGCACTCCTCATACCATCACTGCTGCTTTCCTACACCATCACCTTAGGGACTAGGAATTTAGAATATGAATTTAGGGGAGACACAAACATTCAGTCCATTATAGAAAATCACCAAACTAAAGGACAGGAAATGGTGCGACAGGGGTTCAAACTCAAGGCTCTAAAGCTTGTGTTTCCCCACTCCACTCCCCTGATATAGATCAAATACGAAACTGCCACAAAAAGCAGAGGCCTACATTTCTCCCCTCGCAGATGGCAATAATCTGACTCGTTTGGACACATTCATAGCTGAGCAGCCTTACCGCCCCTTGGTGGTCGTTGATGACCATTTCCCAGTATCAGCAAATACTCAGAACGGGGCCCTGAACCCCTCGTGCAGCCCAAGTAGGTAGAAAGTATCACTTTTCTTGGATGTAGCTAACAAGAACTTCAAGAATCAGAAACACTAATGTCCCATTTTTCAGACTCCTTCCCACCCTTAGATACTTTGAAGCAACCCAGGACTCTGGATATTTTAGGTGACTCCAAACCTGGTTGCTCCCAACCTTAAGGAACAGCTAGGACTGAGCTTGGTTCCTGTGCAACTCAATCTCCTTCGCAGTTTCAGTTGAGAAATCCAGTGAGGAGGGGCAGCCAGGAGAGCAGCTGATGGACCCAGCGAAACTGCCACAATAGTTCCTTTGTCCCCCTGGTTTCCCTTCTACTCAAACAGAGCGTTCGTTTACATCCCTGAGCCTATAGAACTCGCAGTTCCCTCCCACTGTATAACTGGCTTCTCCTCTGTTTTCAGGTCTGAACTCAAATCCCAATACCTTTCCCTGAAGCCAAAGTTACCCACCGCCTGTCCCCATCCCATTCAGAGTCACCTTCGCATCATCCTATTTTGCTTCCTTCAAAGCGCAGGCATCTATCTGGCTCATTAATTTTCTGGGCTAGAGTTTCGGTCATCAACGAGGTCTGCGGACCAGAGTCTCCGTCTTGGCCACCAGGGAACCCTTAGGTCTTAACACCTATCACACCTCGCAGTTCTCACACTCCCCTGTCCAGGGGCCCGCCACACGGCTCCCTCCCAGCTGGACCCGCCCAGTGGCAGACCTTAATCTCCTAGCACCTCGAGCTACTTAGAACCCCCAAGAGTGTTTTCCTCTTGCTTATTCTCTCTCATCACATATGTAATTCCCTCTGCTCGGAGAGACACTCCTTTCTTCCTCTGATTAACTTCTAATTAACCTTCAAGTCTCAACTTAGCTGTGATTTCACTCAACACTCAGGTAACAAAACTCATTTTACTAAGTTAGGTGAGAAAAGTTTTGATGGCGGAGGTTGCTTTTACTTTAAATCCTTCCTATACTGTTTGAATTTGCTAACCACATACATATATTCTTTTAATTCATAAAGATTACATAAATATGGTATAGCAGACTGCTTGTTTCCTTTACAATATTTCTCTGCACTGAAAAAAATAAATGTTACTATTAAATGCTAGTACTACAATGACTTAATTAGGATAGCTTTGTTATATAACTTAATATCCTGTACATAATCACCTGCCTGAGCCCTTTCATTCATCCTGATATTTTGCTAGCTAATTGCTTTCATTTTCCCAAATAAACTAACTCCATCATCTAGAAAAAAAAAAGGTACCTTTATGTCATTTTTTCTGTTGTTTATAACTGAATTCTTACTCTAACCAGACCTTGTAGAACTGTACTAAATATTATAGAATTGCTGGGCATTATCTCATTCTTGATTTGCATATGAATATTCCAAGGGTTTGACTATAAGGAGTGTTAGGGAACACACCTCTCCTCCAATGAAGGAAGTATTCTTTCATTGCCTGAGCCAGAGATGAACAGTTGGTATAATCTCCTTCCAGGATGAAGCCACAGTCGCCACAGTGCTGGTCTCTACCATCATACCTTGACAACTCTGCTAGTTCCATCTTCTAGTTCAAAACTCTTCCTAAGATGCTGTGATCTCCTGGCTCTCAATGCTCAGTTCTCACACCTGCCCGGTGCTGGTTCCCTACCACCTCTCCCTTGTAGTTACTGCATCCGTCTCCATTCTGAATACCCTTAATTCTTTACTGGGTCTATTTCACTCACTCCTAGTTTCTGCTTTCTTCTGCCCTAGGGCTTTAACTTACAGTTGTGCTGGGACAGTGTTTTCCTCTGTTTCCTGACTTAATCCTTGCAGTTTAGATATTCTTGACATCTCTCTTGGTTCCACCCTTTGCAGTTTGTGGATAAGTCCCACCCTCTTCTATTTTCTAAGATTTACTGACACAGGGCAATACTCTTAAGGAAATGTAAGTGAGAAAAACAGCATGATCCCGATCTTGTTAAATCATTTTTGTGTGAAAGCATAGGAGAGGAAAGCCTGGGAGGAAATATAAAAAATGCTAACTAGTGGTTATTTGTGGGGGCCAACTATATGCTATTAATACAAATGGCCAAGTTCATTTTATGATGGGTATATGACTTGGGGTGCCTGCAGCTTCATTTTCAGTGTGTCTGCCTTGGGGGAAATTCTTGATTTTCTTTCTTTTTATATTGCTTTTTAAGATCTCACCATGTTGCAAAGTATCTCTTCTGGTCCTAAAATATCTACCAAAACCAACAGTAGTAATAGCATTAATTTATTGAGTTCTTACTATGTTTCAGGAGCTGTACTAAATGCTTCATGTCATTGACTGATTAAAAGACTTATGTGTAAAGCACTGACAACAGTGACTGTCACTGTAACTACTATTAGTGCCTCAATTAATTTCCTGGACAACTCCATGAGGTAACTATCATTATCTTCCTCTGGTAGAAGAAGAAGCTGAGATTCAAAGATGCAGTTTGATGTAGGGACCACAACCAGTAGATGGCTGAGTCAGGATTGATCTGAAGTGTGACTCCAAAAACTGGGTTGTGCCCAAATGTGCTTTAGCTTGGAGATTACAAACTCAAATGTCTACAGGGACAGGCAAATGTCTTAAGAGTCAACCAGGGTTTTGGCCGACTTGTGCCCAGGCCTTGTAGCTAATACTCAGCTACAAGCGGTTGTTGTCACATGGAAATGTGAAGCACATCTCTTTATGTTCTAAGAGAAACTGCAAATCAAGATTTTCATGTGAAATACTCTGAATTCTAAATCACAGCAACATAGTTAATTTTTTAAAAAAATAAAATAAGATATGCCATAAAATACTGCAATTAAAACAAAACAAATAGGCAAACAATATCAGAAAACAAAACACTTTGCAGCCCAAATTTGCAAAAGCCATTCTCTGCTTTAGAAGCAGCAGTCTAGATTGTGTCCTCCAACTTAGGAAGGCCCAAACTCCACTTTACTTTCCACTTTTGCCTTCACAGGACAGAAATCTTTAGATCAGGTTTCTCACATTTTTTCTTAAAAGGCCAGAGAGTAAATATTTTCAGCTTTGCTGTCTCTGTCATATTCAACTCTGCCATAGTAGTCTGAGAAGTTTCATTGAAACTATAAAAACAAACAGGCATGGTTATATTTCAATAAAACTTTACCAAGAAGCCAAAATCTAAATCTCACATTTTTTACATAAGGTAACATTCTTCTTTTGATTTTTTTTCGATCATCAAAATATGCAAACACCATTCTTAGCTCATGGGCTGAACAAAAATAGGTGGTAGGTAACATTTGATCATTAAAAACTGGTGACTGTCTCCAGTAACTACTGGTGGTTGCTAGTTCTAAATCTTCATTTTCAGCTGCCTTAAGTCACACTGAGAAAGCCTGTTTCACATGCAGATGCAGGCATACGAATAGTTCCCAATTCCCACAATGATTCTGATTGCTCTTAGAATGATTTTCACCTGACCCTTTAATCCCTATGAAATGTTTCCTGATTTATGTAAAACAGCTGATAGAGAAGCTATACCACTACCAATACTCTTGTCCTGCTCATCATGGAAAATGCATGGTCGATGGGAAAACCACCGGTCCAGTTCATTGCCATAACCAACAGCAGGGAATGGATCACAAAATCATCATTAAATCACCTAGCAAGGGATTTTGCTTACAACTCACAAAGTCATTCAAGACAGCACAACTCACAATAGTGCTTAGGAGCCTTGATTTTGGGTTCAGCCAGACCTGCATTTGAGTAAAGCATTTCTTAGCTGAGTCTTTGGATAGATTGTTTATTTGGCTAAGCCTCGGTTTTGTCATCTATGAAACAGGCATCATTCCAGCACTTGGGAGGCTGAGGTAGGTGGAGCGTTGTGAGTTTGAGGCTGGCTTGGGCTACAACACAAGCGCAAGGCCGGCCTGAGCTACATAGTGCAACCCTACCTCAAAAAACTAGTGCCGGGAGTTTGGCTCAGTGGCTTAAGCGCCTGCCCTGGCAAGTGCAAGGTTGTGAGTTCAATCCCTGGTGCTGCAAAAAAAAAAAAAAAAAAAAAAAAATTTAAATAAATAAAATAAAACAAGCATCATAACATCAGATATTGTGAGAACTAAAGAGGATAAAACTTGAACATGTTTAGATGATATGCAATAAATGTATGATATGTGTTGATTATCCCAGTTAATTGGAAGGCTGAAAATCAAACAGAAATATGTAATTGAAACTTTGAAATCTGAACAAGAAAAATGGAGACCTTTTATCAGTATGAGGGAAGATTTCTTCTAAGAATTTCCTTGAGTCTTCTTGTCTGGATTATTTTGTTGATTCAGAGTTCATTCTTAGCCTGTGAACAGAGACCCAGAAACAAAGAAATGTCCTACATATTCCATCATAATTATTGTGAAAAGTCCTTGCTTGGAACCTTTTTATGGTAGGGATTAAACAGATTGTGCTCTTATCATTATTAGATAATAATAGTCATAATGATAGTAGATGTAATAATAATAGCTATTCATGCCGCAATAGTGAAACCACAGGCTTTGGAGCCTGGACTCAAATATTGATTCTATCACTTAGCAACTGTGGTACCTTAATCACCCTCTGTGTTTTTTGTTTCCTCACCAAAATGTCAATACTAATAGCCCCTTCTTCCTGGGGTGGTGGGCAAGAGTAAATGAGATAGGGGATGTAAGGCTTTATCTTTGGACCTGGCCTATTGGAAGCACTTAATAAGTGGCAATTGTTATTCTGGTGTGTTTGCAGCTCTGCAGAAATTATCTTAGGTTCACATACAGCCTTTTTGCAGTCTTACGATGACTGCTATGAAATACAAGAACAGCTCTGTCCAGTTCCCTACCACCTCCCACTTCTCACAACACTACATTGCCCCTCATCCCACGTGGACAAGAATGCATAATTTTACAGTCTTGTGGCAAGACATTCTGAGTATTGTTTGTCATTTATAAGAACTGACAAAGCCATTAACTGCTGCAGAGATTGGTTAATTGGCTAGTTAAGAAGCACCCAGGATGATTATCAGACACAATGAGTTAAGTCATGTTTATGCTGAAGAAAAGAAAACACTGACAGTTTCTCTGACATACATCCTCAGCAGCTGTGTGGCTCCTGAAGGGCTGAGCCACACAGCAAAGAACAGAGAGAAAAGGGGAGGGTGCTGTGGTCAGATATAAGTGTCATTGGAGACCTTGGACTATTCCAGAATATCCAGAATCAGATCTTGATTAAAATCTTGGTCCTACTATTTACCTGAGTAATTTGAAGCAAAATTCTTAAGCCCAATTTCTTCATTCATAAAATGGGTATAGGAATTAATGTACTCAAATTCTACTTCTTTTTTCCCTTTACTAGTTGGAGGGGGGTGTTTATTTAGGCTATTGTTTAAGGGGTCCACTGCATGGTCCACTGGCCCCATCATCGTTCTGGTGCCTGTGTCAAAGCAGAACATCACAGCAGGCAGAGCATGGTGGAGCAAAGCTGCTTTCCTCCTGGAGATAGGGAAGCAAAAGCAGAGGAAGTCCCAGAGCCCCAAAAGTCCATACGAGGACACACCCCCAGTGACCTAACTACCTTCTGCGAGGCCCTACCTCCTAAATGTTCCCGCTAGCACCATAAGCTGGTGACCAAGACTTTAAGGAGGAATTCAAGATTCAAACTACAGCGGATGTTCTTTTTCCTATGCCTTAAATGAAGGTGCTATTGGGCCTACTATCGCACAGCTCTAATGACCAGGGGAGGGATCTACACCGACTGGTAGATGCTGTGGATCCTGTCTTCTCTCCTTGGCTCAGTACCATGTTTGTTTCCACAGGGGCTTTCCGAGGCGTGTGCAAGAAAATCGATCACTTCCCTGAAGATGCAGATTATGAACAGGATACAGCCGAGTATCTCCTGCGTAAGTTCCCCCATTTCTCAGGTCTGTCCAGGGGAGCAGGGTGGGACCTCCTGCCATCACCTATTCAGATACTGAGCTTAGGGTTCCTCCATATCTGTCTCTAAGTGCCAAGGAGCTTCAGGTGCAGAGACATTCACGTGGTTCTGATATCTAACTCTCATTCATTTAGGTGAACTAGAAACAGGGAAAGAAAAGAAAAGCAGCTGAGTTACAATTGGAAGGTTCTTTTTAGTCTCCTTAGCAAAGAAACCTAAAGAATTTTCTTCAACTGGAATACAAGTTTTCACCTTCCCCAGAGGGGTGATTTGAAGTGTTAATGGGCAAAGTGTTAATGGGTGAGGTGCTAATGGGTGAGGTGCTAACGGGCAAGGTCCCAGGGGCAAGGCCCGAGAGGATATGTACAAACCAAAAATCACCTCTCCTTTGACTTCCCTCCAATTTCAATCCTACTGGGACAGGGCCAGTGTCTCTACAGGACTTTTTCAGGGTCAGAAACCTGGATGTGACATGAACTGTCACAACTCTAGCACATATAAGCCAGCAGAGGATGGTGGCTTCAAGCAAGGGCTCTAGAATCCAATAGATCCAGACTTTGACCCTAGTTTGACTCTCTACAACATGGATTGACCTGAGGCTATTCAATTTACCTCTCAATCTCTTAACTTTCTTTACCTGTTCTGAAGTGGAGATTATAATGTCATCTATCTGACAAGGTCATGAAAATTAACTAAGCTAATGTATATTACATTTAGCCCCAGGTCCAATATGTAATCTTGAAACAATATGTGTTAGCTCTCCTTTGTTGTGTGGATTTAGCAAAGTCAAGGGCAGACCCAGGCCTTACATTATCCCAGGCACAGCAGGAACTTGGTTTGGGTTTTAAATAAAATTTTTTCAAGAACATGTGTTGAGTTCATTCAAAAGGAATCTTTCAAGGAATTGACTAATTTGCTGTTTCAAAATGTTAGATTTAAAGTGTTGTTTTGTGTTTGCTTTACTTGTAATTATAAATGAAACTTCCAAGAAATTGTCCTACTCAGGTTAAATTGGTAACTCATTTGAGTTATATTTGCTGGAGTAGGAGTACAGCTCAGTTGTATGGTGTGTGCTTAGCATGTGTGAGGCTCTAGGTTCAATCCTCAGCACAAGGAAAGAGGGAGGGAGGGAGGAAGGTTAGGAAGTTTTCAACTTAAAATCCTTAGATTTAATCATGCATGCTACTCTTTATATGATCATGGCTCTGTATATGAGCTCTTAACCTAACAGAAGCGGTATTGGGTCAATATGAGAGGAACAGCAATTTTTAGGTTAACTTTTTACGCAAAAGTATACCACTTACACCTTCTCAGTCCTTCATCCTCAGGAACTTATCCAGACCCCTAACATCAGCAACTAAAAAATCTTTGGTGTAAGGAGTTAAAAGCTGCATTTGAAGATGTAGTTTAACTAAAGCTTGATGGACGATGCCAACAGCTTGGATTCTTCAAAAAAGAATGACTTTAAAATCCTGACCAGTGAGATTTTTGCCAGAGTGCCCATAGTTCATCTTTGTTTTTCTTTCCTGCTTGGGTGAAACATCTTGATATTTGCCTTGTCAGAAACTAAACAGAACTGTGACTTTTATTCTAGAACTCCCAAAATTGATTTAAAGTTCTTTGAAGAGGTTGATTGCTTTTCCATCAAAACATTTTTCTCTCTTCTGGGGAAGAGCGGTTGGTTCTCTGTTCCTTCACCTCTCAGCTTGCCTGAACTTCACCCAGAGCCACAGAATCAGGCTAAGTTTAAGGAAGGGACTTTAACAAACACACAGATTCCTTGCGAAGAATTTTGAAATCCCTGGCCCAGCCATTAGGGTTCAAGTTGGGTTCCCTCAGGGGTCTTGCTGCCTGTCCAAGAGTTTAAGCTGCCAGTTCCTGTTGTGACCTGAATCTCTGGTGGGCCTAGGATTCTGCATACAATTTTTCTATTGCTTCTTCTTCCTTGTGTGGACTTTGGGATAAACTGCAGCCTAAACTCATAAGTACGATACCTGAGAGTGGGTAATGCATAAATAGGAGATTATTTGACTTGTGGTTCTGGAAGCTGGAAATCCAAAAACGTGGTGTTGATATCTGCTAAGCATGTGGTAAAGGAGCAACCGTGCCCCCTCAAGTCTCATTTCTCTCTCTCTCGTTTTTTGTTTTGTTTTGTTTTTTTGTTTTTTGTTTTTGGTATCAGGGATCAAATTCACAACCTTACACTTGCTAGGCCGCTGAACTATATCTGGCCCTCTCACTCACTTCTTCTGAAGACACCAGTGGCATAATAGAGGCCTCACTCTCATGAATCTACAAATCCTAATTCCTTCCCGAAGACCCCACCTCCAAATACCATTAACATGAATTGAGTGATTAAGTTCCCACTACAGGAAGTTTAGGGGGACATTTTCACACCACAGCACCCCAGCAGGTTGAATAGGTCCCAAATTCTGTTGACTAAGGACTCCCCATCATAAAGCATTGGATTCAGCCATGCCTTACTCAGACATGAAGAGCAAATTTCCACTTGCACAAGCTTGCCTCCCCATCCTCAAGACCCTGATTTAGCCCCAAATTGGGAAGGAGAAACAGAGAAGGAAGACAATAAACAATTTTCATTCTGAAGCTATTATACATTTCTGGGGCTATACGATGCAGGATGGACCTTGACTTGTAACTGGCACAACAAAATGGAATGTTTTAGATTTTTTTGGCCCTTTAGAGACAAGTGGCTTCTCCAAACTTATTCAGGCCAAGGGTATAAATCCCCACTCCCAAGTTAGTCCCCACCCCCACCTTTCCCCTGCCCATACAAGTGAACAGAATATGCAAAGGCTGCATCAGGAGGTCAAAGTCCCCATCCAAGTTCCATAGGGAAAGGATGGAGAGATCTGGGTCCAGGAAGGGATAAAGCAAGCCTGAACATGTTTGTTGTCATCATGTATCCCTCCCCACACTGTTCCTTGCTATAGAAGACCCTAACACACCTGTACATGGTAAGTGATGATTTGGGTAATGAGACCTCTCCATCTCCTTGAAGCTAGCTATGAATAAATCCTTTTTTCTTTTTACCAAAATAAATGACTTCCTGTGACTTTTTTAGCAGTGAGCAAAGGAACCTGAGTATGTAAAACCAAGTGGCTAGCAATGAAGTGTCTCAAGAGATAAGGGCAGTAGAAATAGTCACTGCAAGGCAGATACCTGTAGCTAGAGTTTACAGAATCTGCTCTTGTTGATGAGGCAAAGAGTGAGATCTGACCATCACTGGGTTACTAAATGGTGACTCCATCATTGAGGAAACAGCTACATTTACATATCACATATCCACATGTCAAATATACACTTCCATAACCAAAATTATCCAATAACTTCAAACTTTCAGAGCAGTTGCTTTGGGGCACATTTAAAAAGCTAATCATTTTCTATAATTAAAAAAAAATCTCTCTTAATGAAATAAACTTACTGCATTGAATATTCAAGCAATTCAAGTATTCTGTCAATACACAATGCAAATGATCACTTTATAAGTTAGTTTATAAGTTCCAAATGGGTACTGGAAACTACTGGAGGAGGAGACCCACACCTAGTAGTGTGGGGATCTGAGCCAAGAGTTCAGCTGCAAACCCACAGGTCACACATGTAAATTTTTAGAAATTATACATGAGTCGTTTCCATACTGGCTGGATCCATCAGAAATAAACTACATCCACATTCAAGAACCCTAGGACCACACCTACCTGGCACTACAAGAACCATAGGAACTAGATCTGCCTCCTACAAATGTTAGGGTGGAGGGAAGTTTCCCTTCTGTTCTCTGAAGTTTCACTGAAATGAACTGACAAGAGGGACAATAAGTAGGGGAAAGGGGGAGAAAATTATGTGTGGCTGCTCATACCTATAATCCCAGCTGTACCAGAGGCTGCTACAAGAGGATCTCAAATTTGATCTCAGCCTGAGTATCTTGGAGAGACTGTGTCTCAAAATAAAAAAGACCTGGAGTAGTAGCTCAGTGGTAAAGCACTTGGCATGCTTTACCTGACTTCCACCCCCAGCACCACACACACACACACACACACACACACACACACACAGCATACTAAACTACTAACAAACGAAAAAGGACAGTATCACAGCATGTCGGAAAATCGCTAGAGCATGGTTACTCATAGTCCAGTATGATTTAGAAACTTACAATATCCTTTTCCATAGGGAAGGGAGAGAATGGGAAACAGTAAATCATTTTTCAGGGAACTCCATAGACTTGGAGAACACACAGTGGCCTGAGACGAAGTCTGGCCTGTGGGACAGACAATGGAGCAAAAGGATTCTTTATGAGACCAAAATAGAGGCAATGGTGTGTGACATCTGTACAGTTGTGTCAACAGACTTCAGAATTTCTTCCAAATGAGTTTAGTTAATGAAAACTTAGGCAAGACACCAGAGGTAACTGCTTCTTCTTTGGCAGGCTGAGGCTTCAGGCAGATAAGGGAACTTTGCAGAAAGCTTCTCTTGCACTTGGATGGTGGTGAGGGAGACAAGATTAGAGGGACCGTGATTCTAAGCCTTCTTTCTAAAGGCCTTTTAATTTCCATTACAGCAAAAGAACAAAATCAAAAACAAAAACAAAAACAAAACCGCTATATTTTCAGTTTATCATTTCTTGAGCCCCCAACATAAGACACATGGTAGCAAAGATCTGCAGACAGACAAAGAAGGCCAGAAACCACAGGGGGTCATATTGTCAGGGGTCAGATCTTCAGGGGGTCAGAGCCACCAGCCTCTCTTCTCCCGATGGGTTCTAGGCTGATTGGAGCCCCTCCCAAAATGTCACTATCAGAGGAAGAGGGAGGGGCGCCATTGTCAGGGACCCTGGACTGCCCATGTCAGGCCACCTCGGAACATGCACACACTCGTTTCTTCATTGAGAGAACCCCACCCATGTGCATTCTACCTCCCCTCAGGGTTTCTCCATCCTTTCTCTCAGGCCATCCACCCCCACCCCAAAGTGCATCAATCCCCAAACTTTCAGAAAACTGAAAAGCAAGCAAACAAAGCAGTCACAGCACCCTGGAAGGAGCTCTGCTATCGGAGTCTGAGCATGTTTTCCTGGGTAGTAAGCGAAAGTGACTGGAGCCACTGAGGCTGTGGAGTTTAGAGCCTGGAGCACTGAGCAATAGGAACTCAGCCCTGAGGCTCCTGTGCCAAAATAAGCTGTGCCTCTCCCTGCTTCACCCCACACTGCCCTCCACCAGATGCCATTTGTAAGTAAAAGGTCCACCATTCACTCCTGACTAACAGCAAGTGTGTCAGTCATCCATTTCCAGCTCTTTCTCCTCTCCCAGCAGATCCAGCAGCAAACTCTGGTGACTTTGCCTTCCGAGTATTATACACATACACTGAATTTGCTCACCCCAGTAAACCCAGGACTCTGGGGAGCTGAGGCAGGAAACTGGACAACTTAGTGAGACCCTATCTTAAAACAAAAACTTAAGAAAAAGGGCTGCGGATGTTACCTGGTGCAAAGGCCCTGGGCTCAGTTCCCAGTACCACATATGCTGAGTCCAACCACTTACCACCTCTTGTCCACCACTTAGTCCAAGCCCCAGCCCCTCTTGTCTTACTGATCACTTAGGGCCCAGCCCTCAAACAGGCCCCACCCATGGTCCAGTGTTCACCATCTTAAAGTTTTTGACAATTCTGAAATAAAAGTCCTCATGTTTTAATTTGGGTCAAGGCCCTGCAAACTGTGCAGTTGGCCCTGCCTGTCTTCTCTGTTAGAATGGAAGCCCCATGAGGACAGGCTTCTGGGAGCTTATTCAGCCTGTGTATTCTCACCTGACCATACCAGGAAATAAAGTTCCAACTTAAAACATTTCACCTTATGATTTTTCAACTTCACAATGGTGCAAAGGAGACATATATTCATTAAAAATCTGGCTTCAGACTTTGAATTTGGGTCCTTTCCTGAGCCAGCAGCATGCAGAATGATCCTCTTTGGTGACACTGGGCAACTGTAACAAATCTCAGCTCCCAGCAGGCCATGAGACCACAAGGAGGAACAACCGAGATTCTGCAGCATGCTGTGTTGCCATGACGTTCAGCAGGCCAGATATATTCAACACGTTTTTGACTTAAGATATTTTCAACTTACCATAGGTTCTTTGAGGCACAACCCTGCTGGAAGCTAAGGAATATCTATATTGCTATACTGTTTGAGCAAATTCTAGGACCCCCAACTATGGAACCCCCTCTAGGAACTCAGGGCTTCTCCATAGTCCAGAAACCAAGGTGTTAACAGAGGATCCCAAAATTCTGCTCTGATTCCTTGGCCACAACTCATTTCCAAGGGCTAGGCCTGTGGCTTTGTGGTTGTTATGTGTCTACCACTCCTCTGGGACCTGGCACAGCACCTCACATCTCGTAGATACTCAACACATGTTTGTGCAGTGAATAAATTCATTTGGTCATTCAGTGACCATATGGGTTTTTGATGGAGATTGCCAGGTTCCACATTATTTAAATGGAGGTGTAGGCCAGGGAAGGCTCTGAGCTTTGATGAGTGGCAGATGGTCTGAAAGGATGGTCCCTCTATTCAAGGCTGGCTACAATTGTCTGTTGTTTGTCTGTGTACTGAGGAGTCCATCCAGGGTCTTTGCACTAAAACTATCTAGCTCCTCAACCCTCTTTTTTTTCTTCTTTTTTTCATTTTGAGGCAGAGTCTTGCTAAGTCACTAAGTTGCCCAATCTAGTCTCAAATTTGTGATCTTCCTGCCTCAGCTTCCCAGAGTGCTAGGACTACAGACATACCATCACACCTGACTCTGGCTGTATACTTTGCAAGTCCCAATATAAAATGGAAACCCTGTACTCCTGTTTCAAAATGCAAACAAAAAGCTTTTTCCTTTCTTCAGTGATTTACCTCTTGACCTGCTATGCTGCTTTTATTTCTTTAATGTCACAGTCCCTTGGATACAGCAACACTCCCAGGTTGAGTGCAAGCCCTCCCTGGGTCCTGAAGCTTGCACCTAACCCTGGTCCTCCCTCTGTTTGTGCCCCATTGGGTATCAAGGGTGACAGTGGTCACTGGGTTGAGGTAGGAAAAGGCTGAGAACCTGTCAGGGGAATTGGGAAAATGGGAGGCGTGGATGGTAGATACTGGGGTTCCAGGTAAGCCGAGGCTCCAAGCCCTTAGCAATCCTTCCTCATTTCATCAGGCTTTACTTACAGCACACAAATGATATAATAAAATTGTTAAACCTCTCCAGGTGGTGCCTGTAGGGTATTAACCCCAACCTGGGCTTCTTCTAAACATGGGTTCCTGATCAGATTGTACTGGTCTCATTACTTATGCTGGATGTGGGTTCCTTCTCCAATTTCTGTGCTGTCTTTCCTGCAGCACCCACAGTGGGTGGACCCCAGTGCTGGCTGGGGCATAGGCAAAGGTTTTTCTCCTTCTCTTCACAGGGGCTGTGAGGGCCTCCAGCGTCTTCCCCATCCTCAGCGTCACCCTGCTGTTCTTCGGCGGGCTCTGTGTGGCAGCCAGCGAGTTCCACCGCAGCAGACACAATGTCATTCTCAGTGCAGGCATCTTTTTTGTCTCTGCAGGTGAGTGCCTTGCGCCAGCCCTAAAATCTTCACAAGCCAGGGACACTTGGACAAACTGTTGCTATTTGGGGTTCCCTGTAGGGAAAGAGCAGCAAAATGTTCTAGGAGTGGTAACTCAAAGATTTTCATTAGAATTAAAGATGCTGCTACTCTAAGGGTGACATGAAAGAAAAGACACAAAAGAGGAGATAGCAGAGTAGCAGGGTTGACAGTGTGCAAGAGGAGAGAGAGAGAGAGACAGAGAGAGATTAACAAAACAGCATAGAAAGTGTGATTGAAATGTACTGTAAATGCTTACATTTTAAAAAATTGTATTATAGTAAAAGGCACATCACCATGATCCCTCTCCCCCAGTCTTACCCCTTGCTTCAAACACATTTGCCACTTCGGAAGCAGTTCTGAAGTCCTCTTTTGCAAGTGTGTCTTTAGGTTGTGCTGCTGTGGCTGCCTCAATGTCCTGAACTGACTCAAAACATTTACTATTCATAGTAAGTTTGACTTGGGGGAAAAGCCAGAAGTCACACGGTACGAGAGTCAGTGCACAAGGTAGGTGAAGACATACCACAATGTTTAGAAAAGCACACTTTTCCCTTAGAGGGCACTCAGCAGCAGTGTTCATGGTATTTTTTATCGTAACTTCTTAAAGACAGACAAGAAAGAGGATTTCCAGAACTGCTTCATAAAGTGCTAAGAATATGCGACAAGTGTGTTTGAAACTAAAGAAAAGATTTCGAGGGGGATTAATGGCAATGTGTCCTTTTACTGTGATGCTTTTTTATAAAAAAATGTTGAACGTTCACCATGTATTTTGATCACACCTTATATGTACTTGCATGCATACAGAAGTGGATACCCAAGGAATATGTGAATGAGAGATGGGTTTGGGGTATTTGAAAGAGCTTCACCTCTAGTTCACTTGGATTTTGATATATATGATCCCTGGTCTTTTGAAAACTGTGTTTGTCAGGAAATTACTGTTCATAGCTTTGCAAATAACTCAAGTCCTCATAACCTTCCAGGGGTCTTCTGGAACAAGTTAAAGACCAAAAGCCCCAGATAGTCTTAAGAAAGTAACATAATCAATAGCAGCTCTGATTCGAGGAGCTCGGGTCTGATCCTACCTACAAAGGATGAGGAAAGGATCCTATTCTCTGCCTTTTGTTTTCTTCCTTTCTCCAGGCTTCCCTCCTTTTTTTCATCTCTGTACCGACTCTTCCCACCCCACCCCTCTCCAGGTAGATATATGCCATCTGGTTTAAAGCCATTAGAAAAAGCAAAGAAAAAGGCAGGAATAGAGTGAGTTGTGACTTGACTCTTTGGTGATGGCCTTCAAACTTTGTGCACTACAGTAATCACCCCCTTATCCATGGGGGACACATTCCAAGACCCCTGTGGATGCCTGAAACTGCAGGTTATACCAAACAAAGAAAAAAGAAAAATGGGAGGAGAGGGAAGGAAAAAGGAAGAGAGAGAGGGAATATTTTTTCCTATAAATACATACCTATGATAAAGTTTAATTTATAAGTTAAGCAGAGTAAGAGATTAACAATAAATAATAAAAGAGGTGCAGAATAGCAATATCCTGAAACAAAAGTTATTTTAAGCTTATGAATTGTTTCTTTTGGGACTTTCCATATACTCTTTTCAGATGATGGTTGACCCCAGGGAATGGAGACCATGGTACTTAAGCCCCAGACAAGAAGAGACTGCAGTGGGGCAGTGTGTATTGAGCAGAGCAATGGTGGAGGACTGAAGGTGATCTGAGTAAGACAGGCTAACCCTCTTGGATTTGAATCCCAGCTCCACCTATTTGACCTTGGGAAATGCTACCAATTCCCTGAAACTTGCTTTTATCCACTGTAACATGCAAATAATAACAGTACTGACTTCATAGCATTGTTGGAAGGAAACTGGGTATAAAAAAACAGACTTATTTTCTAATATTTAAAAAAGCAGCAACAATATAGTTCCAAAGTCTGGGACCTGTCAGTGTCCTGGTCCACTGTAAGAACTTGCTCAGGCTCCTTGTCCTCTATTTTTCCTTCTGGGAAATGAAAAACTTCCAGCTGAATCTCTGGGCCCAAGATACAGACCAAGGAGGGAGCTCCCATTTTGGCCAACGAGGTGTGGTCAGCCGAAGAGATGGTAGCCTCTGGCCACCCTCTGTGTGGACAGATGTTAACATGTGGCAAGCCCAGCTGCTCTGAAGCACGTTCCTGCCACTGATAGTCCATCCTGGTTGGGATTGACCCAGAGGATCAGTACTAGTGTTACGCTGTTGTGACAGTTTCCTAAGAACTAGAGATCATTATTTTGTCCCCCAGAGGGATTGTTAGGGAAGAGTGCCACCAGGGATGTAGAGAGAGACGGCAGGTAGATTTCACACATGGGCCTGCGTAAGCCCTGAGGGAAGTCAGCAACTGGGGGAGGGGTTAATCCTAAACCTCATCTCCCCAGGAATCCCCAGAGGCCCAGTTCTCTACCTATAAAATGAAAGAAATGAACAGTCCAGCACTTTCTCTATGGCTCTTTTCTGTTCAGCTATACTACAGCCTGTGGTCTCAGGAAAGTAATCAGTAACACTTTATAAAACTCTTACGTGTACCAAGCACTGTGCATGGTACTCAAAAGCATTCACTTGGTAACCAGGCCTTTTGGTACAAATCTAGGCTCCTCTACTTCCCTGTTGTATAAATCTTAGACAAGTCATGTAACCTCTCTCAGCCTCAGTGTCCCCACCTCAAAAGTGGGGATAACAAATGCCCCACATCTTGAGGCTAAGAGGAGTAAATGAACTAGTATATATAATCGTACCAAGCACCATGTTGGGCATCCAGCATGTGCTCCACACACAGTGGTCATGGTTATGACTCTAGTAAACTCTGGTAAACTCTAGTCCTTCCCGCACACCACACATCTGCACTGGGCTCCTGCTGAGGGTCAGGCTTTGGACCAGGAGCTGGAGCTGTAGCCATGAACAAATCTAGCCCCTCCCCTCAGGGAATTTACAATCTGATGGGTGAAACAAAGTGATTTCTCATCTTGTTCTTCTTGAGCTTGTTACTGAAAATTTTTTTCCAGTACTGGGAATGGAACCCTGGGTGCTCCACCACTGAGTTACAATCCCAACCTCTTTAATTTTTTTAATTTTGAGACAGGGCCTAGCTTAGTTGTCCCAGTTGACCTCTAACTTTTGACCCTCCTGTCTTAGCCTTGCCAGTAGCTGCAATGACAGGCGTGCATCACCACGCCAAGCTTTGTTAGCTGAAATCTAAAGCTACTGTGGCTAAGAGTCTTGGCTTCTTCAAATTCCACTCTGACCTTTTTCCTATCTGTGCCTATATAGGAAATTATCTCCTCTATCACTTTCTACATCTGTAAGAAAGGCATCAATCTCTTAAAAGCAGGTCTGCTGCAATGATGTATTGAAATGGTGCTGATAAACCAGGTATGGTAGCACACACCTGTAATTCTAGCACTCTGGGAGGCTGAGGTAGGAAGATGTCAAATTAGATCCCAGTAAAGGCCTGAGTTCAATCCTCAGTACAAATAAATAAATAAATAAGAAATAAAACAAACAAGGAAAGGAAAGAAAAGAAAGGAAAAGAAAAGAGGAAAAGAAAGGAAAAGAAGACAAGGCAAGGCAAGGCAGAAGAAAGAAAGGAAAGGAAAAGAAAAGAAAAGAAAGAAAAGGAAAGAAAGAAGAAGGAAAGGAAAGGAAGAAGAAGGAAAGGAAAGAAGAAAGGAAGGAAGGAAAAGAGGGGAAGGAAGGAGGAAAGAAGGAAAGAAGGCAGGAAGGGAGAGACAGGTGAAAGAAAGAAAGAAAGAAAGAAAGAGAGAAGATAGAGAGAAAGAAAGAAAGAAAGAAAGAAAGAAAGAAAGAAAGAAAGAAAATATATATAAAATATATATAAACCTTTCACAGAGCCTGGCACATGGTGTGTGCCCTGTGAGTGACTGACAACTTACTTGGCTTCCTGCCTCTTTAACCTAGTTTGACATCTGAGCCTCTCTTTGAACTTCTTTTTCTTCCACCACCCAGCTCCTTCCAGGAAGGTCTCTTGAGGCTTTCTAAACTTTGCCACCAAAATTACCCTGCTGGCAGAGGGAAAAAACATGGCCCTGGGAAATCAGGGGGCATCACTAGAAGCTGCCTTTGGTGAGCTGAAATGTCTTTGAAGTCTGCCTCCCATTTAACTTAAAAATTCATGTGAATTCTACTTTCTCCTCCTTATTATACCCATGTTCATTTTAATATAAAAGAATGTGTCTTCCTCACTAATCTTCCAGCCAAATTGACACTCCAGCAAGCGAAGCTGTTTTTCATCCTGTGGTTTCCTGCAGCCTGACACAGAGCTGGATGTGCCAACTCCCATACTGAGAAGTAGCTCAGTGATTAGAACTTGCTGTCTACCCGCAGAATGCCTGGGCTGGGTAATGGCAAGAGGAAATGAGGCAGGAGCAGGTTCTGGCCCTGATCCTTAGAGACAAGTCCTAACAGGAGAATGAGCAGGGTCATATTCAGAAAATTAATACCCTAATGCACGCACATGAGCCAATCAGGATGGTAGCGTTGGGGCAGACACGGTGGCCCTGCTATGCCAAGCTTTAACTCTTCAGTTGCTTGACTTTGGAGAGATGTTAGGGACACTAAGGATGTATAGAACATTCAAGGAATGGAGGAAAGACTCAGGAGGCTCCTGGAATTGGTTACTTGCCAACTGGTGTTAGGAACTCTAGTGAAAGACAATCTTCACTTAGTACCACCCTACAGGTAGCCTAAGTGTGGAGGTGTGGAGATGCCAGCTGATGTGCCAGTCTCCCTGAGTCATTTTGTCGGCACCAAGGCCTGGACCAGATCCTTGAAGCAAAGGGACAAAAAGATATTTCCCTGTTGGAGTAATAACATGAGAAAAGCGGCCAAAGATAAGCACAGCCCTCAAAATCTATAGCTCCTTCTCACCATTCTCTAGAGAATCAATTCCTCTCTGAGGAGTTGAGCAGCTATTCACAATGCTATTCTGTTGGCACTTGGGGAAGCTAAGTCTGCAATTCTTGTCTGATAGGGATAACTGCTTTGTATTCTCCAATTCCTAACCTCAAACAACAAGCAACAGCTGATCTAAAGCATTATCTTATCCGGTACAGATAAAAAGATTTGAGGCAGGAGAAGATGGCACATTCTTATAATCTCAAATACTCAGGAGACTGATACAGGAGAATTCCAAGTTTAAGGGCAGCCTGGCCAAATTAGCAAGATCCTATATGAAAAAATTACAATTAAAGCGACTGGGGAAGTAGCTCAATGTTCCTCAGTTTAACTCCAGTACTGAAAAAAAAAAAAAAACAATTTGGTAAGCTGATATCCTTTTCTTGTGGGTTCATTAGTTCAGCTTCAGACCCATAAGTATCTCCTGGAATGAACCACTTGTATGCTCCTTCAGTACTTCCAACTCGTCAACTCCAAATGTCCCCTATTCTCTAAACCTGGTCTCACTGCTATCTCTTATTTTAGCTGAAGATGCCACTGGCCTCTAATCACTCAAGCTAGAACCTGGGCAAATCATTCTCAATTTCTTCTCTCACACTCCCTAGCCCACAGCTTTTCTTTTTTGGCTCAATTTTCAGCATCCATCCCAAATGTCACCTCATTTTCAAAGCAAGGTGCTCAATCTCTCTCTCCTTTTGCGCCTGAGTCATTTGGTATATGTCTCCCATGGAGTCTTAACTGTATTGTGTTCTAATTGCATTTACACGTCTGTCTCTCCTACAAATGGCAAGAAATTCAAGGGCAGAGACCTGGGTCTTCATCTTGCCATCATCGTGGCTTAGTGCCAGAGATTAAATGTTGATGGAATGAATTTCTTCTAAAGGAAAATAAATGCATTCGGCGTTTGACTGCACTTCCCGTTGGAGTGGGATGTATTCTTTAGCTGAATGCACACTGCTCAGGACTGAGCAGAGGAATTCTTTATTCTCTAAGAGGCAGACTTTGCAAGGGAAGTTTGGGGTGAGATTTCTCAGCCATAATCCATTCTCCTCTCTTTCTGTTACTTCCATGTTTTCTATAAATATTTCAACACTAAAAGCGAGAGTTATCTCTGAGGTTTATAAAAAACATGTGCTTTCTTTTCTGTTCTCTTAGGGCTAAGCAACATTATCGGCATCATAGTTTATATATCAGCCAATGCAGGAGACCCAGGGCAACGTGACTCCAAGAAGAGTTACTCCTACGGCTGGTCCTTCTATTTCGGCGCCTTCTCTTTCATCATCGCGGAAATTGTGGGCGTGGTGGCTGTGCACATCTATATTGAAAAACATCAGCAGCTACGTGCCAAATCTCACTCGGAGCTCCTGAAAAAATCTACATTTGCCCGCCTTCCACCCTACAGGTATAGATTTCGGAGGCGGTCGAGTTCCCGCTCTACTGAGCCTAGGTCCCGAGACCTGTCCCCCATCAGCAAAGGCTTCCACACCATCCCCTCCACCGACATTTCCATGTTCACCCTCTCGCGGGATCCCTCCAAGATCACCATGGGGACCCTCCTCAACTCTGATCGGGACCACGCTTTTCTACAGTTCCACAATTCCACGTCCAAAGAGTTCAAAGAATCTCTGCATAACAATCCAGCCAACAGACGCACCACGCCTGTCTGAGCTGACCTCTGACCTCTACCCCAAGCCCAGCACAGCCTTGAGGGAAGTGTCCACAGATGTCTCTGAGGTTGCATGGCATGGTCCTCGTGATGGTATTACTTCTTACAAAGAATGAAACCAAATGGACTCAGCTCTCTCCCACATTGGTCCCTGGACCCCCAAGTCCCGAACCTCCATTCTCTCTAACTTTTCAAGCCAATCCCTTAAATGTTCCTCTCTCTGTGTATCTGTGCTAGATGTTTTCCTTTCTTCCTTCTTTGCTGGAAGGACCTCCACATTCTTCCCTCCTTGGAAGAGGACTTTACTAAAAGTCATGGGTGATGGCCAGGGGGGAATTTCAAAATCCCCATCAGGGCAAGTGCATTGCTGTTCCCATCATCCACCCACACAGATCCTCAGGAAACCAACCAGCCAGGTGGCCCTGAGGGAGGCATTCACCTTTATGTGTTAGAAAACATGACCAGAAATCAAAGATGTCAGAGCCCCGAAGCAGCTACTGTAATAAGCACTCATGTTATTAAAGGTTTTGCCTTGTTGTAAACATCTGAACTGGGGGTGTTTTATTATTTCTGGGTATTTCCTCTACAAACTGCTCCTTCCTGTTTTGGAAGCTGAACATGGCTCATCCACACTCTAGCCACTGGTAAAAACCACGCTTTTTATCCCTTAAAACCAGGAGCAGGTTCACTGTAGATGTCTGAGTCAACACGCTCCCTACCTTGAATCCTGGGAGGGTATCCAAAGCATGTGAATTCTGGCATTCAAAATCTGAGAGTACATAGTAGCTCTAGGACCTTGGGCTAGTCCCCTGGGCTTCAAGCTTCAGTCTCCTCTTCTATCAAATGGAGTAGGATAATAATTCTTTACCCCAAGTTAGGTGATTTGAATAAAATGGCACAAATAAAATTAGCACATTATAAACAGTCAATATTTTAAAAAAATTTAGATGGATTCTAAGCAGAATGAATATTATATTATTAGTCAGCTCTCATTTCTACGACAAAATGTCATAGCTTAAGCAACTGACATTTACTACTCGTGGTTCTGGGGGCTGGAGAGTCCAAGATCAAGGTGCTGGCAGATTCTACTTCAGGCAGGAGCTGCTTTCCTAGCTAGGAGACAGCTCTTTTCTTGCTGTAATTGATCTCTCTTGTTATAAAGCCAATAATGCCATTATAGCAGCTGTACTCTCATGACCACATCTAACCCTAATTACCTTCCAAAGGCCCGTGTCCATCCCACTGAGAGGGCTTCCATATATGAATATGAGGGGGCAAGGAGGCAGGGACACAATTCAGTCCATAACAACATTAGTGCAGCAAGAGAAAAGCCAGATGGAGGTTATCCTTTCTGGAAGGAGGGAAGGAATACAGTTTCATGCAGGTTCTGAGAACTCTGAGGAGAGAGAGTGGAAGGACAGTTGAATATTAGGAAGCTTGAGAAATAAGTCCCTTCTGCCAACAGTGACTTCCTAGAGTTTTTGTTTTGTTTTGTTTTGCTTTTTTGCCATCCTCAGCACTTAGGTTTTCCAAAGACCTATCCCACTTGGGGCTTCAGACACAGAAGGAGCAGGGTTATCATCCTAAGAGTTCATGCTTACCTAGTATCTGGTACCATGTACCTGTTAAGCCATTTGATCCTTGCAGTGAACCCCATGAGGACAGTATTACTAATATCCTCACTGACCAGCCCAGAAACAAACAGGAGAGACTGTGTGACTTGCTCGGATCTCACTCCCATTGTGGGATGGAAATCCTGGGAAATTAGTAAAGGGCCTATGCCCACAAGGAATTTTATTATAAAGGACTCACTAGGATTGAATTATTTGGCTTAACAACTACAAGCAAATGATACTCATATGTATCAATTTATCTCATTTAATCCTCAAAAGAACCCCATGCCATAAGAATTACCTTTTCCACTTGGCAAGCAAGGAAATGGACCCTCAAAGAGAGTAACTGTATTAGCAGCTAATAAGCAGAGCCACGTTCACATCCAAGAGTCGGCTTCCTACACTGAATGGCTTCCCATGATGCTGGCATTTTCCAAACCTTGGTCATCTGAGTACAACTTAACTTTTACAAGGTTCTGTATTCACATTCTACATCAACAATTACAGACCTAATTTTTTCTTTATATTGGCTCAGATTTTTCCTTCAATAAATATATTTTGAAGAGTAATTTTATACTATCACTGCTATAAAAAGAAAACTGAAATTATTTGCCGTAAGTAAACGATAACTGGGGAAATAAATACAATAAAAACAAAACAACATGCTATATTCCAGCACCTGCTTGTCATAAGAGGAAAACAGGCTTTTTCTAAAGCATGTAACTGAAGTGCGAGAGAGGTGTTAAAGATAGTCTAATACCAAAAGAAAATGCTTCCCTTGGGTTATCAGAGGACAAAAGAGAACTGGAAAGGGAATTTTTTTCTCACTGCAATTCAGCACTCTCTGTGTCAACTCATCTCCCCTGCTCTTGAGTAAAGGTGACTCCAGTCACCTTAGGGACAGAAAGATAGGAAAGCTGGAGCAAAGAGGTGAAGTCTCCTATCAGGAGAAAGAAGCAACCTCAGTCACCCTGGGGACAAGGAGTTTATCAAGAACAGGGCACATAGGGAACTTATCTAGGGTGCAGAGAAAGTTTCTAGGGCATGGGCTAGCTGAGTATTGGCCCTGGAGGCCAAGTGGAAAGACCTTCTACATAGTTCAGAAAGATGGGGCCACTGACCCGGGGAGGATCCCTGTACCATCAGGGCTGGTCCTGATAGGATTTGTCAAGGGGACTTCAGGGCACCTTTGTTTGAAAACTGGATGCAGCTGGCTGACAGCAGTGGTTCCAGCCAGAATCCTGGTCACTGCTTGTCATCCAACCCCTGTAAAGAGTATTCCATGCACTAGGCTATCGCCCTGTGTGCAAAACTCTGTGCTATGAATGTCACTTACTTTGTCTCATTTAATCTTAACATTTGAAGTAGGTATTATTATTACCAAATCCATCAGACAGATGGTAGAGCTTGCAGGTAACACAGGCTCATGCCTGCCTGACTCCAAAGCCTCTACAACAGCTAGCTACCCATTGAGCTCTCTTGGTCACGTTTCTCAAATTTCCCTCTCCATCAGTGAATTTTCAGCTCACTCATTTCTGGACCAGCAGCAACCTCTGCCAGTCTCAGAACCAGATCCTTTGAGTCTCTCTTTCATGCTTCCTTAATGTGCAGCCCTGAATTGATCTTGTGCCAAATGAAGCCTCCACCATTCCAGAGGTGAGAGGCAGCTTAGGTTAACATCCAAGCGTAAGAACTCTGCAGCAGCATCTCCCATATTCAAACCCCAGCCCTGCCTTTATCAGCCACAAGATCTTTGATGAGATAGTGTCCCCCATCCCTCATCTGTAAAACAGGCCTCAAACAGCACTTACTCCATAGGCTTGTTATGAGGATTAAATGAACTTATATTCACAAAGCGGTTGGAAAAGAATTTGAAATGTAGCAAGCACCATATAAATGTTAGCTATTACTATGTAATACTGTTTGCAGGTCCCATTTGGGTCTGTTCCCACCTAGACAACCATATTTCTACATCTTGTCAGCACAGCTCTCTTCTCTAAGCAGTCTAGTGCCCACATGGCACCCTGGCTATATCACATTTATTCTGAGTGCCTTTGCTAATAAATGTTATTCCTGCCTGAAATGTCTGACCTTGTCCTTTCCAAATACTATCCATCCTTCAAAGCCAAGATCAAGCCCCATGCTTTCCATGAAGTCTTCAGTGAATCCACAGGCCACATAATCTCTCACTTCTGGCATGCATGCATTCCACCAGCACTTAATAACAATACAGAGGAATATAAAAAAAGGGGTCTCAAATTATGCTGTGTGGTCAAGGAAGAGACAAAGACAATCAGATCACATCTAAAGTCAAAATTAAAGAAATAATAGTATTGAAAAGGCTCTGAGACTGGAGAGATGAAAAATAACAAAAGCCAGTGTACCTGGTGCATCACTTATTGGTCTTTTGGCAAAGATCAGGTGTAGTTTACCTGGTGCAGAGGGGGATGAGGAGCAGTATCACGTGAAACCAGAAAGAGAGTTGAGTCCAGAGAATGCAGCATTATAGCCATGTTAAAGATTTCGGATTTTGACCCAAAGTGTATTCATTTAGGAATCATTTAAGAATTTTAGTCAGAGATACATTAGATACAATATGTCTTAGTCACTTTCTCAGTGCTGGGGCACAATACCCATCTCCACAATTTAAAGGAGGAAAAGTTTATTTTAACTCACATTCCTGTCCATAGTTAACTGGCTCAGAGGCAGAAAGGTATGATAGAAAGATCTTTCCCTAGGAAAACTGCTCAGGTCATGGTGACCAGGAAGCAGAGTGAAGGGAGGAACCAGAGAGGGAGATAAACCCTTCCGGGTCACATCCTTAGTTACCTGCCTCTAACCAGGCCTTGCCTCCTAACAGCTAGTCAGCTATGGTGCCCCCATGATCAAACACCTTCCAAAAGCCCTGTCCACGAGCACATGAGCTTCTTGGTGGGCATCTAGATATAAACCATAACACAATCTAACATATATATGGAGAAGTTTAGTAGATAAGGCACCCAGGGCAATACTAATTTCCAAAATGTTATCTCTGGAACTAATTGTCATAGGACTTCCATCATTGCCTGCTTCCTCCATAGTCCGTAGTAGGGAGGTGTCACCATATTTTACTCGTAGTCTGCCTCCACCTACAGCAGGTGGAGGAGGTTATCCCTGACGTATGGCTAATGAATCCATTCACTGGGTGGCCAATGACTTAGGAGCTGGGCCAAATTTTAAGAGACCTAGAAGGCAATTTCTAGCTGACTACAGGAGATAGAACCCAAAGGATATCAGGGAGCCATGGACCTGAGCAGCAACAGTAGACCAAATGCAAGTTAATTTCTAAAAATTGTTTGGTGACCCAGGATGGTGGCACATGCCTGTAATTCCACAACTCGGGAAGATGAGCTGGTAGAATCCCAAGTTCAAGGCCAGTCTAGAATATATTGAGATCATATCTCAAAAATGAAGACAACAAAACAAAACAAGACCAAAGTATCTTTTTGGTGAAGAAGAAAATCTTGAAATAAGATGAAAACTTTTGCTATAGTCTCCAAAGTCGTACATTATGGAGAGCCTGCTGACCTACTCAGCTTCGTTACATACTACTTTCATCTTGCTTCTTGCACTCTGGTCATGCTGTTTTCCTTTGTCAGTTCTTTGATCAAATGAAACACGTATTTTTTGCCTCAGGGTCTTTGCACCTGCCATTCCCGCCACTTGAAATGTCTTCTCTCTCTTTATATGGCTGGTCCTTTACCATCCTTCAGGTCTGAGCTAACAAGTCACCTCCTTAGGGAGGACTTCTTCACCAACTCTCTAAAAGAGATGGCCTATTATTCTTCACTATAGTCCATATTTATTTCTTTCATAGTTCATAATTCTGTAACATTTTATTTTTGTGTGTCTGGTTACTTTATTTTTGTTTGCTTATTTGTTTATTTTTTACAGTGCTAGGGATCAAACCTAGGGCTTTGAATTTGCTAACCAAGCACTCTACCACTGATTCACAGCCACAACTCTTCACTCACTTTTATATTTTTCCTGTGTAAGAATTTAAGTTTTGTGGCAGCAGGGCCCTTGGCTACCTAGTTCTCCACTGTGTCCGCTGTGCCTAAAACTTGATAGGTGTTCAAACACCTGCCAAGAAGGAGGAAAAGAAGGTAAGGAGAATGGAAGAGTAGAAAGAAGACAGGAAGAAAAGACAGAAGGAAGGGAAGAAAGGAGGGAAATGCATTAAGAGCTGTTTAAGAGGAAAGCAGAAACATCACAAGGGAGAAAATAATGGCTTTCTTGGTTTCCATTAGCTTTCATGTTCCATGTTTTTGAGGCCCAGATGTACCCCATTCTCAGACCTTTGGGATGCATTTTCTGCATTCTTCAACAATACCCCCTTTCCTGAGGCAGGTTGAATGGTTCTGTCTTCCCGGTCACTGAATGAGCACTAAAACTGGTATTGTCAGAAGCTCCAGGACTAAGCTCATCAAAACATAGGGGAACAGCTAAGCTTGCCTCTTATAGGGAGCAGGAAAACTAGGCCAGAATTTTATGGTTAGTCAGGATGTTTGTAAAAAGAAGAGCATAGGGCCAGGGATAGAGCCCAGTGGCACAAGTGCCTGCCTGGCAAACGCAAGGTCCAGAGTTCGATTCCCAGTACAAAAAAAAAAAAAAAGAAAGAAAGAAAGAAAGAAAGAAAAAGAAAAAGAAAAAGGAAAGAAAAAGAGCATAACTTCAAAGCAAGCTCAGTTCACAAAGAGCCAAGACAGAGAGAGAACCAGGAGCCAGAAACTAAATGGCAGAGTCCAAGGGTTTGGAAAAACATCAGTATGAAATAAAAAAAGACAACAGCTAGGCGAAGTCATCAAGCTAAAAGCAAGTGAATCTTAGATGTTAAATTCATGGACCACTGAGTGCTTTGTTGTAAATAGAAAGCAAATCACACCTGTAATCCCAGGACTCTGCGAGCTTGAGGCAGGAGGACTGAAAGCCCAAGAACAGTCTGGGCAATTTAGCAAGATCCTGTCTCAAAATTTAAAAAAAGGTTGAAGATGTGGCTCATTGCAAAGTCCCTGGGTTCAATTCCCCAGTACCAAAAAAAAAAAAAAAAAAAAAAAAAAAAAAAAAGGGGGAGTGGGAGAAAAGAAAAGAAAAGAAATCAGTTTTGAGATAATGATCTAGACATACTGAATCTTTCTCTGATGCATTAGGTAAAATGCTCCTGACCATAAGTAACACTTAATGCTGACTTAAAGAGCTCCTATTAGTCAGGGAGGTTTAAGCTATCTATCAGGACAGATAAACCCCTCAAGACCTTTATTTCTTGCTCACATGAAGACCTGCACAGGTGCTCCTGGCTGATGGTATACATGGATGGTTCTGCTGCAGGCAAGGATGCAGAAGCCCAGCTGCTCTGCTGTGTAGTTCTGCCATCTTATGACTTTTAGGTTGTGCTGGTGTCGCCCACGTGGTAGACGGAAAGAAGAGAGCAGAGGTGATGGTGAGGTGATGAAGGATCATGCACCAAACCTAACCACCGTGGCCCAGAAGTAACCCACTGCCTATCATGTTCCATTGGTAAGAAGAAACCCAATGGTCCTGTCTAGATCCACTGAGAGGGATGCGAAAAAAAGCTATCCACAGCTAAAGAGCTGTTTCCATGTAATAACTCTGTATTATATAATGTGTGCATAAATCTTTGGCAGGTGACTAGTCATTTCTGCCAGACAAGTTAAATAAGAAAAACAAATCCTTGTTAAAATGAGATCTCAGTTAAACAGGCCTCAGGTTAATTAATTCAGCAACTTAGAGAAAAATTCAAAGACCCAGAGTATTTCCAACCATCCTTAGGCCCATATCCCATCATACGCTTATCCGATATTATATTCCATTACATCCAGATATAATATACCAACACTTCCACGCATAATACTCTGTCATAGCCAGACACAGGATCCAGTAGAAGTGCTGCTTCTTTACCTGTACATCTCTAAGAGTGGAGGAACCTAGCTCAGAAGCCCTCAACCAGACTTCTGTCATATTCGCACTGGATAGAACTCAGTCACAGGCCCACTTTAAGCCAGTACATGTACATTAGCATCACCTGAAGCAAATTTTAAAAATATATTCATGTCCAGCCCCCACAGAGAACTTGTTTTTCTTTTCTTTTCTTTTTCTTTTCTTCTTTCATTTTTTGTTTTTTGTTTTTTGGCTTAAACAACTAAAATTTATTTTCTCACTGTCCTGAAGTCTGGAAGTCAAGATCAAAGTGTCAGCAAGATTGACTTCTTATGAAATTCTCTCCTTGGCTCACAGATGGCCATCTCTGTGTGTTTTCACAGGTCTGGATCCTGATCAGAGATTCTTATTTAATTGGACTGGAGTGGTCCTGGACTTCAGAAATCATTTGTTGATAGTTTGACCAAATTCTGTTCACATTCTTCCTTAAAATTGGAAACTTTGCTGAGCCTGAGTGACTGAGAAAGAAGGATTGCAAGTCGGAGCCTAGCTTGTGAGAACTTGTCACACAAAAAAATTAAAAATAAAATAAAGGGGTATAGCTCAATGAAAAGGTCTTATGCTATTAAACTTGGGTTCAATCCCTAGTACCACACAAGCACCCACACAGACATGCACACACAGAGTTCAAATTAGAAAGCACATGTGGTAAAGTGTCAAAAATTGATGAATCTGGGTAAGGGAGATACAGGAGTTCTTTATACTGTTCTAGTCATTTTAGCTATAGGTTGAAATTGTACCAAAAATTAAAAGTTACCAAAAGTGGGAAATGAGAGTTTAACAAATGAAACCCAGGATTTTTGTTTTCTTGTCAAAAATCAAGACATCTGGAAAAGCTAGCATTGTATTCTTGCAGAAAATTTCAGAGAGGCCTGAGAGGTAGAAGCCAGGCTTCTAACCAAGTCCCTCCAGGACCAGGGACAGGGCACCTGCATCATGAGCTACAGCTTAGGTGAGTCATAATCAGGTAGCTTGGGAATCACTCTCTGTAGTCTTAAATTTTTTTTCATTCCCCCCCCATCCTGTTCCATCCTCTTTCAAACTCTAAGTATAGCATGGATTATTTTTTGCCAAAAGCAGCACTTTGCACTTGCCCACACTGAAGCGCGTCCCTGGCAACTCCTCTGCCCACTCGCACAGCCTGGTGAGATCTTCCTGCGGCTGATCACTAGCAGCTTGGCATTTCACTACCTGGCACTGCCAAGTGTCATCAGCAAATATGGAGCCCACACCACATACACCTCCAGATAAGTTAGGCAAATGTCAAATAAGACCAGTCCCAGCACCGACACCCCACTAGTCTCAATTAATTAATTAACTAACTCATGACAGCCCTACCAAGTGACTGGTTGCTAGCAAGGGGGGAAAAAAAGTAGGGCTTCTCAACAGCAGCACTACTGAAATTTGGAGCTAGATAACTCTCTGCTGGGGGTAAGGGAGTGCTCTTTTGTGTATGGTAGGATATTCAGCAGCACACCTGGCTTCTACTCACTGGATGCCAGTAACACAACTCCCATCCCCAAGTTGTGACGATCAAAGACCTCCAGACATTGTCAAATGGGAATCAGGGGCAGAGTTGCTCACAACTGAGAACCACTGGTAAATGGATGGAAAAATTGATAAGTTAAGCTTTGCCAGACTTGGTGCACATCTGTAATCCCAGCACTCTGGGAGGCTGGAGCAGGAAAGTCACAAGTTCTAGCCCAACCTCTACACCTTAGTAGTTTAGTGAGACCCTGTCACAAAAAGGAGGGTAGGAGTGGCTGGGGATGTAGCTCAGTGCAAAGGACTCGAATTCAATACACACATACACTCAGAGAGAGAGAGAGAGAGAGAGAGAGAGAAATTAAACTTCAGAAAATATAGTGACTGACTGAGTTTGCATCCTGAGTCCCCATTTACTGGTTGTGTTATTTGACAAGTTTCTTAAACTCTATGTCTCAGTTCTCTCATCTATAAAATGATATGATCAGAATAGGTTGGGTTCTATGCTGGGAATAAATAACCCCCTAAACATCAGGAGCTTAATGCATATGCTGTGTATCTAATGTAATCATCATTAGTTGGGTCTCTGCTCACATAGTCCAGTCTAGGTGATCAAAGCTGATAGAGACTCCACCATCTGACCATGGCTGGTCAAAATAACAAGTGAAAATAATATATATTAACTAGCTCTGAAATATTTCTACTGGTAAGTGATATAAATCATTGCTGATTAAAGTCATTGATCAAAACAAATCACAAGGTTATAACAAATATGATCAGTGCAGCAAAGTGACAACCTAACCCATATCTGGAAAAAGGAAAAGAGGAAATACTGATTGATAAATAGTGCAATTGTCAGACACATGTAAAAAAATCTGACTTCATATATGTGTTAGAAAAGGTAAAATGAACCATAGAAAGTTCTTGGAAGAGTGTCTGGAACATATTAACTGCTCAATAAATTTCAGCTTATTATTAATTCAGCAACTGTTTATTGAGCACTGTGGTGGTCAGCTTTATGCATCACATAATGTAACCAATAGTATCAGTGGGTCAGTCAAACATTAGTCCAGATGTTACTGTGAAGGAATTTTGTACATATGATTGACAACTGATTGATTTCTAAGCAAAGGGGACTAATCAACTGGATGGACCTGATGCAATCAGTTGAAGAACTGAAGTCTCTCTAAAGAAGAAATTCTATTTTTGGGAAGCAGCAACTTTCACCCAAGACCCTCCAGCCTGACCTTCCTAAGAGCCTGCCTTGCAGATTTCAAACTTGCTCAGCCAGCAGCTCCTTTCAGACTTATAACCCTTTAAAGCCTTGACTCCAATATCCTTTCTCCCTCCCTGCCTTTCCTCCTCTCCCCACCGCCTTGTTAAAAGCCATAAATCCCAGGTCTCACTCCCCACTGCTAGTGTTGACCCTATTCTGATCTCAGGTGCTCTGGTCCTGCCTGACTCCCAGGCCTGATGGAAGTTCCCTGGCCTTTGTCCTCCTGGTTTCTTCCTTCTCCTATTCGTGCTCACCTCCTCCAATATCAACAGTTGTTTATCCTGTGCTGTGTGTCCCCATCGCTAAAGGACTTGGGAGAACAGAAACTTCGAGCCACGTGACAAGACACCTCATCACACAAATCTCTGCCCCTGCTGTCCCAACCTCATTTTCCCTTTCTTTAAAATAGACCAAGTTCAAGTCCCTGCTGTGTAACTAGGCCAGTTGCTTTCAGTGCTTCTGTATACTCAACTCATGAAGGGAAGTGGAGCCTGCCACACCCCAAAATATGCCACTGTGGCAGAAGAGTAATCTTAAACTGACAACAATTAAGAAACAGCAGATACAGGAAACTCTACCTTCTGCTTTTCTGCCTAAAGAGAGGGCATAAATTTTCCATTGTGACAGTGTCTTATCTCCTGTCTCCTGTAACAGGAAGAAGAATGAGTCTTGCCTCTACCAGTTACCATGTGTCCTTCCTTTCGTGATAATGGAAATTAAAACTAAAGCAACAGTATGAATTTATAGGCAAAGGCTTCAACTGGAAAGAGAAAGACAGAGAAAGCACTGTAGCTTGAACAGCTGGAAGGGGCACGTTCTGATCAAGAGGATTAAACTGGCCAATTTACAGTGGAAGGGAGACCATTTTTATGGGGTTATGCCATGGGCTGAGGTCCATTCAGTCATTATCTCGGTTCTGGTTTCCACAGCTCCGGAGAAATCCTCATGACTTGAGGGACAATTCATGAAATGACTGTCTCTGTTTGTGGCAATTTTAGTCAGATGAGGCTCTGCCTTTCCAGGGACCTAGGTGATTAAAGGTTTAAAATGATGACTGGAGAATGCTAGGATCGTTCCAAGGATGTCTGAAACTAGACGTTGTCAAAACTGGCAATTGGATGTCCTTATGAATCTTGAAAGTTACTTATTCTTATCTTGATGCCCTCAGTCTTGAAAATGGGTGAGATAGGCCAGGTAAATTTAAACCTTGTTTTGATGACTTTTCCTAAGTGATCAGTATACCTATACACCCAGAGTTTTAAGGTAACAAAGGACACAAAATCTGTTTGGCTTCTAGTTACCTATTGAGCATCTGTATGCCCAAGTGAAGAGTCATGGAGTTTAGCAAAAACTGCTTTTAAGTCTCTGACGGTCTCAGAAGAAAAAAAAAATGGTACTTTTAACGAGTGACAGGCTAAGGACCCAGGAGTTTGTCTTCTGTCGCTATACATATAGAGAGTACAATTTGGGCTAGAAGCTGCTCCCCTCCACTCAGGTGAACTTGGACAACACCCCAGTGCCAACTCTCCAACTCTTGTTCCAAGACTTACTACATGGAGGCAGAGATAAGAAAAGCAAAGACCCCCAAGCCTGCCCTGGAAAATTCCAATCTTCCAAACTAGATTGCATGCACACCAGATTGGCAAGCATGATCTGTGGTAACGTTTCTTCACCTGGAGCTCCTTGAAGGTTCACGTATATGGACTGCATCTCATACATCCAATCATAACAGTGACTCATGGGAAAGAATATATGCAACAGATACAACTGACATGACTCAGCACTCTGTCAATCATGTTGTCAGTCAAGCTCTGGAAGACCCCACTGGGAGATTCCTCAGAACTACCAAATGCCTACACCTTATGCCCCCACTGTTTATGCCATTTTCCTTTCA